>PVKU01007324.1:0-89255 GCA_004027475.1 Anoura caudifer
AGTTATAAATAAGTCTGGGGATGTAATGTACAGCAAGAGAATAGTCAGTGATATCATAATTGGTATATATGGTAACAGATGGTTACTAGTCTTATTTTAATTGTAACCCTGAAAATAATATAATTGATAGTATATCAATTATAGTTAAAATAGATTAATAAAAGTTATTAAAAAGGAAATGTTACCAAATGATTATGAGATGAGGATTAAAACTCTTTTTCTACTGAAGCCGATCTCTTTGTTTTCCTCGAGGAAACTTTATTATTATCTAGTTGTATACAGTATAAGCTGCCTCTGATCCTGAAACACCTGAAGTTTTGAAATTTGAGTGTAGATTATACATTTTTAATATTTTCTGAAAGCCCCTTTGGCACATTCCAGACAAGTTTAGGTCTTTGTTCATTATATACTCCCACCCTATATTTTTATTCACAACTGAATTTAATCACAGCTGAATTTAATTACATTTTATTTATATCAATATAATGTTTAACATTTACTGCTCAGCATAGAATGAATATTCATTGGGTGCAGACATTGTGTCTATCTTGTTCAGTGCTCTAATTCTGAGGCCTACCCTAATGCCTGGCACATAGAGACATAGGAGATGCTCAATGAGTATTTATTGAATGAATGCCATTTTGTTTGTGGAAAAAAATAAGAAATGGCCTAAGAAAGGACTTGTATGTTTTTTAATAACATTTATAGATATAACCCATTTTTTGCCAGGTAACGTGCTTAAGGTCAGGATTTGTGTCAGAAAGAACCGTAGAAGAACACAAAGCTGTGTTGATGTGAATTAGTTTTTAACTATATAACACCCCGAAGTGCGTTATTACCCTTTTCCAAGGCACAACACTTCCAACCCGGTATCTGTACCTTTATCCACTGACAAGTGTAAGGAAACCCCAGCAATCCAAGGATAAGGATCGTTTGAGGCTTAACTTACATTTTCTCATTCTTCCGTGGAATCAAGCTAACACCACCCTCTCTGCAGGACTTTACCTGAAAGCCATCAGTGCTTGTCCTTTCCCCGCTCTCTACTCTGTCTCCTCCGTTCCTCAAACACTTGAACATGAATCCTTATTTCCTGATCTGCTTCTATTGAACCTGACCTTAAACTAAATTCTTAAGCTTTCAGTTATAAGTAAGTTATATTTATGTTATATATAAACTTTCAGTTATAAGTAAGTTATATCCTACTATTTGCAATATTTTGATGATTATCTTAACCTCAGTTATCTTCACAAGCAATTGTAAATAAAATCATCACCTCTCAAAGATTAATTCAAGGACTAGATATTTCTTCAAAATTTTTGCATCACTACTTTTTATATAACCTCTAAGTTCCATGCCTTTCTATATAACATTAGTTTTTTGCAAGAAATAGTAGAAAGGAGTCTTAATAAAATTCCTTTTCTCAAATGAAAGGTCTCAAAACATTACTGGGAACAGGAACTAAACTAATCATAGAAAATAATGACATTACATATTAGTTTTAGGCTAATTGAAACATGTTATAAAAGCCCAATTTTAATATATTTGGACAGTAACAACTTTAAAGAGATATGGGATTGTAACACACCAGATACTCCAGGTCACAATTTTATGCAGAGTCAGACAAACTTATGAACCTGTGACAATAAGAAATGACCCATTGGGACATAAGTGAGGAACTTCACACCCAATTGCATTTGAGAACTAAGTACAAAAGGTTCTAAGGTAAAAGATTCATTTTTTATTCCACTGCAAATGCAATCTGTACTTTTCATTAGCAAATATTTATTGTTTTTACGTGTGTGTAAAAGACTTTGCTTTTACTGGAGGAGTCTTGCTCTTCATCTAAAATGTAAAATGCATATTAGCCTATCACATTATTAGAAGAGATACTAAAATATTTAAAGGGCTGCTTCTGCTCCATCACATCTGGCCCCTCGCCAATCACCTCCATTCTTTTTCCACCCTCAACCTAGGTCAAGTGCAAACGATCTAAAGCATTTAGCTAAAGTTTTAGAAAATTCTTCCTGTAACCCACCTATCTAATTTTCTCCATTGTAGAGGATTTGAATATGTTTTTAAAATCAAGTGTCTTGTTTTCTCATACACAATTAGTGTGTGAAATTAAAGAATTGCTTGCTCACATATTTATTAATTGCATAACAAATATCTTTTGAACTCTTACAATGTTCCTTGGACTGTGCTTAGTGGTAGACTGAAGTGATAATCAAACGTAATGTCTGCCCTGAAGGAGCTCAAGTCTTTATTCTTTTAAAAAGATTTTGTTTTATTTCTAGAAAGAGGGGAGGGAGGGAGAAAGAGAGGTAGAGAAACATCAGTATGAGGGGGGAACATGGATCTGTTGGCTCTTGTACATGCCCTGAGCAACTGGGGATGAACAGGCAACCCAGGCGTGTGCCCTGACTGGGAATTGAACCAATTACCTTTCACTATGTGGGATGTTACCCAACCAACTGAGCCACACCAGTCAGGGCACATGCCTGGGTTGCTGGGATGTGTGAGAGGCAACCACACATTGATCTTTCTCTTTCTCTCTTTCTCCTTCTCTTTCCTCTCTCTAAAAAAATAAATAAATAAAATCTTAAAAAAAGAATGGCAATGAAAACATGACACTGTTTTATAGCCATCAATAAAAGTATAGGAAATATATTATAGAAGGAGTACTCTTAAAGCAATTTTCCACTTTTCATTTGGAAATTAAATCTGAGAACTTACTATAAAGTTTAGCCTAATTGTCAGCCTAGGGGCTGTCTTCCCAGGGGAAAATATTGATCTAGGCCTTACAGTATATCTAGATAAAATTATAGGTTACAGGATGGGGCAAAGATATTCCAGCAGGAACTAAAGACTGCAAAAACAAGGGGACAAGAAAGGGTATATATATTCAGAAATAGTAAATCACTGAATGCTGGTAAAGCTTGGGAATGTAGTTAAGTATTCTGTTAGATAAGTGTTAGAAGCCTTTGAGTTTGCTGGTTTATTGAAATTGGGTATCATGCTTTATACCTATCATTTCAACCATATTCTGTGTTAAGTCTGTCTGGAGAAAGTGCAGCCATTATTAATGTAACAAAAATGGTTTGTGTGACATCAATGTAACCTGGCAGCCAAGGAGAGTGGACTGGAATGTGCATGCGTGAACAATGACAACTTCGCTGTACTAGTCAGTGGGGGCTGTAGAGGCCATTGAGTGAGCATGTGTACTGTGTGACTGTCACATTCAAAATAACTGAGCGAGTAGAGCAACAGATCTGCATCAAATTTTGCTTTGGTTCTAAAAAATTTGCCTTGGTTAAGCTTGAACATTCTTCCATGGAAACTATTCAGATAATTCAGAAGGCTGCAGCCGTGGGCAAGTAGTGATTGACAGCCTCATCATGACAATGTGCTCATTCATATATTTTATCTTGTGCAGAATTTTTTGGCGAAATATCAAGTCCCCCAGGTGTCTCAGCCCCCCTGCAGCCCCCAGATTCAGCACCCTATGACTTCTTGCTTTTCCCCAAACTAAAATCACCTTTGGAAGTGAGATTTCAGACTATTGATGAGATTTGGGAAATACGGTGGGGCAGTTGTTAGCAATTGGGAGAACTGTGTGAGGTCTCAAGGTGCCTGCTTTGAAGATGACTGAGGCATCATTGTCCTATGTACAATGTTTCTTGTATCTTGTATCTTCTTCATTAAATGTCTATTTTTTTATATTATATGGCTGGATACCTTCTGGACAGACTCTGTGTGTGTGTGTGTGTGTGTGTGTAATGCCAGAACACTACAAGGTGTGTTTTGTTTTCTCCTGAGTACAGATAAGGAAATGAAAGCATAGGGAAGTTAATTCTTCTAGTCATCCACCCATTCACCTACCCATCCATCCATTTATTCAACAAATAGTTCTGGATGCCTCCAATGTACATAAGATTGAAAAGGCAAAATATCTCCTGTCCTCACAGAACTTAGACTCTAGCAGGGGTGTCCAATCTGTGGCCCACAGGCCACATGCAGCTCGGATGGCTATGAATGCAGCCCAACACAAAATTGTAAATTTACTTAAAACATGATATTTCTTATGACTACACATGTCATAATATAATGTGTGGCCCAAGACAACTCTTCTTCTTCCAGTGCGGACAGAGATGCCAAAAGATTAGACATCCTGCTAGAGCAAACAGACTTATTATATAAATAATTCACTAAAATGTGATGAACATGCTGAACAGGAGGTAGAGCTTTCTATGAATAGAAGTAGAAGTAGAAGTAAGATGTAAAACAGATTAAACATATATTTATTAGGCCTAAATCCTATTGTCTTTTCATAACACTGTGCCACATGAGTTCCCACAAGAAATGTTTTTGTTTTTTTTTTTTTCCTCCAAATGTGGGCCCTTTCCTCTTGCAGGAGTGTCCAAACTTTTGGCATCTCTGAGCCACACTGGTAGAAGAAGTGTTGTCCTGCACCACATATTAAATACATTTTAACACATAATCACACAAAAAGTCTCATAATGTTTTAAGTAAATTTGTGATTTTGTGTTAGGCACATTCACTGCCATCCTGGTATGTATGGAGCCAATGTGTGGCAGGCTGCACACCCCTGCAGAGGGCCAGGAAAAATATGCCCATCTTTAGGTGGTACTGAAAAGTGCTTGTATTTTTTACAAGTATGTATTCAATTTATTTGTTTAAATTTATGGAACTGATATAATGCTTTATTTAAACATATATATTAAGCAAACATAGTGATATGATTTATATAAACATATCAAAATTTTAATACAAAAATAAACATGGAAATAAAGGACATCCCAATTGAAATTTGAAAAATTTTCTGGTCATGCCAGTTCTGCCAATGCTCTGATTTGCTCTCATTCTGATTCTCATACTGCTTGTCTCTGATTCCTATAATGAGACCTCTAATACTGACCCACTAAGCATGTGATAAGTGCAGCATGGTATGTCATTAAAATTTAAATTAGTTGAAGTGCTTAGGAAACATACGAGAGGATATGTAATAATGAAGAACAATGAAAAACATCTCTCTCCCTCAGGAACTTTCCTTCTCTAATATTTTGAACCTATCCTTAGTTATGAATCCAGATAGGGAACATTCTCAGTAGAAAATTTAGAAATTAAACAAATGAGCTAAGGGCAACACTATGAGACTTCAAATAACATCAAAGGATAAGAAAGCCATCAGGGCATGCTATTGTATTTAATACAGAAACTGTACTGGGGTCAAATAGTTTCAGTGTTTACTCTTCATTGCTTCATTTGGTACTATACATTAATGTGTTTGTCCTAGAGTTTGTCTTTCTGGGGATGTAAGTTGGGGCTAGATCTATACAAGAGACAGAAAACCAACTATGAATAGTTTAAGCAAAAGAGATAAAAAGAGTTTTCCCCACTGGTTTCAAACAAACATTTCCAGGAAGGATTCCTATTGGGTCACACACCCACACCTGGACTATTCCCTAAGACCAGAGATTCATTTTTCTCAACCTGTATCATCCATAACATAGGCAGGTTGAAAGGCATTTTTAGAAGGTAGTTGAGGTATATGAGCAGATTAGAAGAAAAAGTCACTCAGAGAAGTCACCAAATAAAGAAACTCAAAAGTATGGAGCAGCTGGGAAACCATGGAATTTGCCACAATGAGATAAAACTTTTTAATTTTGTGGGCTTGTTTTATAATCAAACAGCACTCTCTCCTTTTCCTCAGTCTGGTCTTTCCCAAGTCACTTAAGACAACATTGTTGCCTACAAAGATCTTGTCCAAAGTATCAGCCAGTTGGTACTTTCTACAGCATTGGCTTTCAATAAATGCTGTTGTATTTTGAAACACATTTCTTTTTAATCCAAGATAGCATTCCCAGCGAGATTTTTTTCCCCTTTGATAACACCTTCTTGTCTCTTCTGTTAATTTCCCTTCCATGTATATATGGCTTAGATAATAATTTCTTCAAGAGCTTTGTTTTCAATTCTCACAGTTTCTCATTCGACACTCTCTTTTAATGGTAATAAAATTAAAATGAGAATCATGTATTCTAGTCAGGATGTCAGAGCAAGTAAATGCAGTACTCAAATATCCCACAACCACATCAAAATGAAAACTAAACTACTGAATTATGGTTGTTTTACTAAATAACCTGACCTGCCTGAAATCTAGCTGAACAGAAGTTCTATAGCTAAGGATACAAAGAAGCCACACTGAGACTGGTAGGAGAGGTGAAGTGTGGAACGGGCTGGTCTCAACCCATGTGTTGTGGATAAAAATCAGAAGGGATATCTCAGGTGTGGATGCCCCCCCTCGAGGAATGAGGGGTCCCAGCCCCAAACTAGGACCCCTGCCCAGGGTTCCAGTACTAGAAAGAAAAGTCCCCAGAACTTCTGGCTGTAAAAACCAGGAGGGATTATGGCTGAGTGAGATCCAGGAATTCCTCTTAAAGGGCCTGCATATAGACTTACATGGACTTATTCACACTGACCTCAAGCACTGGTTCAGCAGTTTGAAAGACATATGGGGAGGAACTGAATTATCTGGCTTCAAGGCAAAAGCTGGAGGGGCAGCTTTCTCCCAGACAGAAGTGCTGGCAGAAGCCATTGTTCCTTTTCTGAGCCCTCCCACCACAGAGCTGGCAGGTAGGCACCATATGTGAAACTCCACCAATCTAGCTTTCACTGTTTTCCCTGTCCTGGTGAACACTGACACCTCACCCCACCCAAATAGTGGGCCCACCCAAGCTGTTTCCAGGGACTTTTCCATATGAAAACCTGTCTTGGCTCATGCTTCAGACTTTCCTAAAATTTCTTAAACAAGCAACATCTGGCTACCATGTGCCCCATATCAGTTTCTAAGTGGCCCCAGGCCTGACACTAGAGAGAGCTAGACTTGCTTAGTAGCTTGTCCTCTCCTGGACACCTCCAAACCCAGTGCAATTATTAACCACTTGCAAATGGCTTTGTAGCTCATGCTGGGTAACCCCAGGCAGGGAACAAGTGACAGCTGACCTTGGTTTGCACCTCCTAGGAGGACCCTGAGCCAGCACACCCAATGGATATCTTCAGACCATGTCAAATCATCACTCAACCACTTCCACAAGGAACACACTCAAGGGGCAAACTCAGTGGGCACCAAAGTTCCATTGAAATAAGTGGGCCACCATACAGTTGGTTCCCCGTGGTGATCGAAGCCAGTTCATGCACCTTTACCCAGTGGCCTAAGGGTAAATCCCTCCGGTCTGGCAACCATTAAAATGTATTCATATCTATGAGTCTGTTTCTGCTCTGCTTGTTCATTACTTTGTTTTATAGTTTCAACTGTTGAAGAGATACACACACACGCATAATCATTTTATTATTCATTTTTAATCATTTTCTTTTTTCTTCTTCTTAAGGAAAGCCCTTTAATATTTCATGTAGTGCTGGTTTGGTGCTGACACAACTCCTTTAGCTTTTTCTTATCTGGGCAGCTCTTTATGTGTCCTCTGAGTCTAAACGATAGCTTTGCTGAATAAAGTAATTTTGTTTGTAGGTCCTTGCTTTTCTTCTTTCTTATTCTGCAAATTTTATTTCTTCTTCTACCTTGTTTCCACAAGTCATGCCTGCTAATCCTAAGAATTCTTCAAGATATACTTCAAATCTCACTTCCTCTCTGAGACCTTTTCTTTCTCTCAATGCAAACTGGTTCTCGCCTCTCTACCAGCATGTAACATTCACAGCTAGCAAGAGAATTAGCACTTTATAACACTTTTCTGTACATCTGTCTCCAGCTGCCTTGTAAGAAAATTTCTGGATAGTAACTTTGTCTCAATCAATACTGTACATGTTCACCACCTAAAATGGCATTCCTTATTTTAAGATATTTTGTATTCTGTCAGTGACCAGGGCCAGGAAGTACAGTGTGGACTTGGCACTATGAATCACTGACTTTCCTGAAGACAATATGAAATTCCACTTTCTCTTGTGGAGTGATTTCTAATTATGTGGAATTTTTTTATAATAAATGCATGGTGGTGACAGAGGGTAAAATTCTGAACTTTATTTCAAATCATAACACATCATTGGAGATGAAACCAAAGGCATTTGCACATAAAATGGAATGGGGTTATGAGCTTATTTAAGCTGGGAAGAAGGCTTTATCTGTGATAATGCTTTATTGCTGAGAAAAATAAAAGTGATTTATTGTTAAGTAACATGGACATAGAGAAAGCATGTTTTTTATAAACCTAAAGTGGTTTGGTCTTTTTTTAATGTTAGCTAAGAGCAGATAGTTTCAACTCAGCAAGTATTACTAAGTACTTGCTATAGAATGTATGACAAAGAGACAATGACTTAGAAAAAATAAAACTGTTGTTATACATCAGGGGTGTCCAACCTGTGGCCTGCAGGATGGCTATGAATGTGGCTTAATGCAAAATCTTGATTTACTTAAAAACATTATGAGATTTTTTTTATGATTACATGTCATAATGTATTTAATGTGCGGCCTAAGACAGCTCTTCTTCTTCCAGTGTGGCCCAGCGATACCAAAAGTTTGGACACCCTGTTACATATGCTAACATTCAAGATATCTCTCTATCAATAAGAAGTAAAGTGTAAAAGTATATCAGGAAAAGAAAAAATACACATATATACACATGTATATGTATATAACACAAGACACAAGACCAATTATTGTTATAAAAGACTAGAAGTTCGGAGAAGATGAACAGAAAAATTCTAGATTCTAATTAGTTAATGACTTTAATTCTAAACATCTTCCTTTTAGAGATAAAAGCTATCAATTGTTACCATTTAAAAACTAGATTTCTACTAAAAGTTTGAATGTGGATTTTTGAGTTACTGTACAGTGGCAGAAACCTGGCAACACAGGATCGACCTTCCTTTATGCCAGGGATTGGCTCCAGCTGAGCTATAGCTGCTCTTGTAGGCAGGGCATGCCCTGCCCAGCTCCCACCTCCACTGCACTTGCTAGCGCATTGCACCCGCCCCGCTGCATGTTATCCACCTGACGTTTGTGAACCGTAGGGTGAGCAAGCCCTGAAATGTTTAAATTTTATTCTGTTTTGAAAACAAACTAAACTTATGTGGATATATTGACATTAATATATTCTCTCATGGTGAACTATTCTTCGATACAATTCCTTGACCAGTTAACCATTCTTGTCTCCAGTGTCATGCATCCAGGTTATCAGAACTAGCTGGGAAGCTGTTTCTTGACCTACTTGATTTTTCTTTCTTTTAAATACCAATTAAATTTTCCTCCCCATGAAAAATACTTTATTTGACCAGCTGTTTGGGTCTGATGTAAGAGTAGAATCACATTCAAGGAAGTAAATTAGCACTTTTGCAAGATTATATTTTTGTTATTTAAGTCAGTTGATAGGTTGATTTGTGGATAATGGAAATTCTAGACATCCTTTAAACTTCTTCTGTTAATGAGTTGAGGCAGAAGGTAACATGCATAATACTGATTTGACTAAAGTAGAATGTTTTATTAATAAAACATTATTTCAGAAAAAAATAATGCATTATAACATGAAAACTTATATTCCTCTTTAAACTACAGATTTATCAGTTTCCAACAACAACATAAACATATAATACACTGATGATTTCTAAATTCACCAAAAATAACTACTTTTTTACAGCTTTCAGTCATGTCCAAGTTTAACTCATACACACACACACACACACACACAAACTTTGGCTCTTGTTTCAGCTCAAATTAATTAGTTATAAATAACTGAAAATAGATACATGTAATTGAAGTAATGATGACAGGCTTTTACTAATGATAGTGTGAGTAACTGAACAGAGGCCCTTGAAATTTGGTTAATTTGAATTCTAATGGATTGGCATACCTATAAAAACATAATTCATTTGATGGCAATTGTTATTCATAACAGAAACTCCTTTTGGAAATTGAATATTTGAGTTAAACTGCATTCAAAGCCAAGAATAAAATTTATTTGGTATATAGAGCAGACTTTGTCAAGACTTAAATATTCAGCCTTGAGAAATTTACACTAGAAAATAAATTAAGAATGATACTTTTAAGACTGAATGTATTGTGTTATGTGTAACTTTACATTTCTTTTGGTCATTTGCTGCACTCTGTAATTTCTAGAAGCTTAGATACAAACAATTTATATTGTTAATTAAGTATAATATATACTTGCTTTTAGTTAAGTAGATGTATCATAATTACTTGGGGCCTCAAAAAAATCTCCTCCTACCAACAGTGCACTAGGGTCCCCTTTTCTCCACAGCCTCTCCAACACTTGTTTTTTTGCTTTGTTTATGATGGCCATTCTGATTGGTGTAAAGTGGTATCTCATTGTGGTTTTAATTTGCATTTCTCTGATAGCTAGAGATATCAAGCATCTTTTCATGTGTCTCTGGATCTTCTGTATGTCCTCCTTGGAGAAGTGTCTGTTAAAGTCTTTTGCCCATTTTTTAATTGGGGTGCTTGTCTTCTTAGAGTGGAGTCGTGTAAGTTCTTTATATATTTTGGAGATTAAACCCTTCTCTGAGGTATCATTGGCAAATATGTTTTCCATACAGTTGGTTCTCTTTTCATTTTAATACTGTTTTCTTTAGCCATGCAGAAGCTTTTTATTTTGATGAGATCCCATTTGTTTATTCTTTCCTTTATGTCCCTTGCTTTAGGGGACATATCAGTAAAAATGTTGCTGCGTGAAATGTCTGAGATTTTTCTGCCTACGTTCTCCTCTAGGACTTTAATGGTGTCACAGCTTATATTTAAATCATTTATCTACTTTGAATTTATTTTTGTGTATGGTGTAAGTTGGTGTTAAAGTTTCATTTTTTTGCATGTCGCTGTCCAGTTCTCCCAACACCACTTGTTGAAAGAGGCTACTTTTACTCCATTTTATGTTGCTGCCTCCTTTGTCAAATATTAATTGACCGTAGAGAATTGGGTTTACTTCTGGGCTCTCTGTCTGTTCTACTGGTCCATGTGCCTGTTTTTGTGCCAGTACCAGGCTACTTTGATTACAGTGACCTTGTAATACAGTTTGGTGTCAGGTATTGTGATCCCTCCTACTTTGATCTTCTTTCTCAAAATTGCTGCAGCTATTCAAGGTCATTTATGCCTCCACATAAATTTTTGAAGTGTTTGTTATATCTTTGTGAAATATGCCATTGGTAATTTAATAGGTATTGCATTGAATCTGTAAATTGCTTTGTTGGTGGGACTATAGACTGGTACAACCACTATGGAAAGCAGCATGGAATTTTCTAAGAAAACTAAAAATGGATCTACCTTTTGACCCAGCAATTCCACTGCTAGGATTATATCCTAGGAACCTTAAAACACCAGTCCAAAAGAACCTATGCACCCCAATATTCATAGCAGCACAATTTACAATAGACAGGTGTTGAAAGCAACCTAGGTGCCCATCAGTAAAGAAATGGATCAAGAAACTATGGTCCATTTACACAATGGAATTCTATGCAGCAGAAAGAAAGGAGCTCCTACCCTTTGCAACAGCATGGATGGAACTGGAGAGCATCATGCTAAGCTAAATAAGGTAGGAGGTGAAAGACAAATACCATATGATCTCAACTTTCACAGAAACGTAATCAACAAAACAAACAAACAAGCATAATATAACCAAAGACAGTGGAGAGATCAGGCTGACAGTGACCAGAGGGGACAGGGGAGGGAATTTCAGGGGAAAAGGGGAAGGGTTTAGAGCAACAAGCATAAAAGACATATGGGCAAAAACTAGGGGAGGGGGTGAAAATGGGAGGGAGGTGAGGAGGGCTGGGGCAGTGGGTTGGGATGGGAATAAAAGACAGAAAACTGTACAAGAACAACAATTAAAATAAAAAAATTGGAAAACAAAAATACAAACAAACAAAAAGAATGAACTTTACATTTTTGAGCCTTAAAATACAATAAATAAATAACTCCCTAAAAAAATTTCCTCCTAAAATCAGCAGAACTATAAAAAAATTTGTTTGTAAAACCTCTTTACATCAGTAATTTTATATATTGGATACTAAACTTTAAGGTAATTTTCCCAAAATGAATTAGAAATCTGAAGTAATTTAGTGTTAAGATTTGTAAATTTATATGTTAGTTTGTTGTTATGTTGCAGTACTTCATCTTTGTACTGAATTAGGTATGCTTCTAAGTTCCCCTTCTATCATGATACCGCTCTAAGAATTTAAATTATGTATCTGCTGTTGAGTTTGCATGAGTACACAACATGGAGCCAGATACATACAATATACTTAAAAGAAAACTGTCGAACTGCAACTTCTATGTAATATATACTTTACATGCATAATTAGGTAAAGATCTCAGCTTGTGTAAACTTTAATTGCTTAGGTTGTTAATACAATGTGAACAATTTTGAAGTGAAATTTAAACATAAATATTAATATTTAGATTTGGGGCATTAAACAATTGGATTGCTTTGCTCACAATGCTATTTGTTAATTTTTGAGAGGATAGAACTGTAGTTAGGAACATTTAAGTCAATACTAAATGTAGAAAGAAAAATGCTCTTTCCTTTGAAAGTCATTGTTTATGTGTAATATCATAACAACCCAATGTCCAACCTTCATTATGGAGATGTTTAAACACTTCCCAAGAATAATTTTAGTGATAATTACAATACTTTAAATGGTGGATCCCATATAGATGAAACATTTATCCCTAACGTTCAATGAGGGATCCCTTCATATGACAGAAAAATAAGCTAAACAGTATTTCAATTTTTTTCAACTTGAAAAGCTGTGATAGAAAGGATGGTAATATTCAATTAGTATTATTTGTATGACATGCGCTTATTACAGTTAAAAACTGTTTAATTTTAAGGGAGGAAACATTGGGTTGTACTTAAGAGTAAGGCTTCTGAAGCTAGAATTTTTAATTTTAATTCTTGGCTCATGTAACTCTTTTGTGCCTGAGTTTCTTATATACAAAAGAGGTATAAAAATTATACCTACTTCATAAGTGTTTCATAATAATTAAATGAGTCCATGTATGCACTGTAGTGCAGGACCTCAAAACTCAAACCAAGGAGCTGCTTAAGTGTCTGTGATATTCGAAAAAAACATCGGGTGGTTTAGCTGGTATGGACATGCTGTTTGTTACTCACATTTCAGGCGAGTGCACTGACGGCAGCAGGTCAGTGGGAGAGAGAGCGCACCTCCTCCAGTCTGAGGTGCATTATAAAGGGTCCCAAACAAAGGAGGTGCCCATCCTGTGTATGACTCTAAACTACATTACCTCAGTGTGTACATGCAGAAAGAATGGTCAGGAGGCAGTCATGAGACAAGAAGCTGCTCCCAAAAGGAGATAAGGAGGGAGTTACAATCCATTTGCAGAACAATGCACATTCCGTCTGGCCAGTGGCCCCTTGATCAGTTCACTCAGAGATGGGGAAGAGCCGTGTCCATCAACCCTGGAGGGACAATACTCAGAGCAGCTCCATTTAAGCATTTCATAAAAAAATAAGTACTTTTGCGATTCTGTAATAGTTTAAATAAGACTCCTTTTTACCCTTAGAATGCTACATTTTTTCATATACATGGTGTGGTAAAAATAGATCCACTGTTATTTGTATGAAAAATAATACAATAATTAATAAATAATACAAGAATAAACTTTTTCATGTACCCACCATTGTAAACCTGCTTTTGCTCCAACTTGTATTTAGAATACATTTTCTACTAGGCAAAGTGAAAATTGAAGTCTAAGAGCCAATGACTGTGTGACCGTGGGTTAATCGTTGAGCAGTCCTGAACTTCATTTTCTCCAGCTATGAAATGGCAAAGTTACTCTATGTGATTTTTGAAGGAACTTACATCTTTATAAGAATTTGTTCCCATAGATTAATTCTGCTACATTCAAATAGAGCATTTTATATTAATAATAGACCAATGAAAATTAAAATAATTTATTGTTTCTTGACAAATAATAGATGATCAAAACTATTGAAATAAGTGAATGCTCATATGTATCTTAATTTTCTTTTATTGTGACTTCCATGGATAGGCACACCATACATGTGGATCCATTAAAGATACAACTGGGCCCAACAGTATAACGATTTGAACAGTTATAGCAATTTTATGCAAATTGAGAGTTTTCAACTTAGTCTGAAGGTAACAGGAAGGACTCTATGTCTCAAATATTTGTCTTAGCTATAAATGCAACCCTTTTTCTTTATTATTCCATCAACATGACTTAATGGAAGTAAAAGACATTAGATATTGTACTATTCTCAGTTTATTTTATTTGGTATGAAAGTTCAGAATATTTAAGCATTCAAAAAATAATTGCCAAAGAGATCAAATTTGATAATGTGTTACAGATTATAATTAAGTCATACTTTTACTCAGTAAATAAAGTCCCCTTTCCTTATAATTTGTTCATACAAAGCATTTGGAGATTGGATTACTAGTGCTGGTTACTAGTAAAGCAAGAATAGAGCATTTCCACAGGACAATCTCATATTTCTTTAAAGCTCTTCTATGTTGTCTCAAATCTAGCCTATATATTGATAAATTACAAAAGCTATAAATTTATCCATATTCAACACATCCATAACATGTAATGATCTTATTTCTGTCCTTACTAATATAACAAGACAATATGCCATGCATCACTTGAAGATTAAAAGAGAACCTTCAATAAACTCTCCTAGCCCTCCATGTAGGAAGACAGAATTGAGATAGTACTTCTATCCTTAAAAGAGAGTCTTAAAGAAATGATAAATGTGTACTTCACAAAGACTAGTGACAGGAGTACATTAAACTTGGGAGAACTTTGGTCCAGGATCGACTAACAACATTTCCCCAGACCTAGTGAACTGAAGGAGAGCTAGATACAAATGACAATTATGCTCCATGTGACCGAGGAGAAATGCAGGCGCATAGGAAGGCGCAAGCAGGTGAGTAGGGAGCCCATGTGTGACAGAGGGAAAGTGTTTTAGAATCACTAAACCACTCCAGCTCCTGAATCTACTCCACAGGCCTAGGAGCACAGCTTCTTGTAGCATACTTCCAGTAAATTTCCCTTTTAGGCCAAGGCAGTTCAAATAAAGTTACAGTTATCATTCAACCAAAGGATCCCTAATTAAAGTCACATTTGTCGAGACACTGCTCTCAAAATCATAGTAACTCTGTAGCCTACCCAAGTGTTCAGCTTCTTGTAAAACTATTTCTGATTTATATAGTTTATTACAAATACATAACCAGTTTGAGAAAACCTCATGGAATAATATATGTAGGCTTATCTATATTCTCCCTTTTCAATTTTAGGTCAATATCCAATTTAATGGATCTCCCGGTCCTGCATAAAATAATTATAGGATATTGATTGTAAATTCCTGTATATAAATGATTCCAATTTTTTAGTTGTGTTTCGCTTCCTTCCCAAGAAGGTTTTGAGTACTTCCTTTTCATCATGCTTAGAATATCAATGTGAAGCAGTAGCAATGAGTATTCAACATCCAAAACCAATTCTGTAATTGTATACTTGACAACTTAACAACTGTAGCAAAGATTATTATGAGAAAGTGCAGTGGAAAGTAGCTTTACAAACTATTATAAACCACAACTGTTGTAAATTCCCAACTGGTGTTTTGTGCCTAATACTCATTGGAGTCTCTGTCTTCAATTTATTGATTGAGTGACCTAAGTCTCCATTAAACATGTGAATATCCTGAAGTAACTTAACCTGCACCATCTGAATTTGATTCACTGCCACACAAAGGCTTGAGATCACCTGATGCTATGAAAACTTCCTGGCATATCTTGAATGCCATTCAAATTCATATTACGTCAGTGGCCATTCCTTTGCAAAGCTTATGCACTAAAATGTGTAAGTGGAGCTTTCAGAATTTAAGTAAGAATTGATAAGTCGACTGGATCTGTAGCTATTACAGGACATCCTTTTGCAGTGTTTTATTAGTGCCAAGAGCATTCTGCCTGTGTTACAAGCAGAATTTGTATTAGAAGTTGCTGCTTTCATTTCTGTGGCACGTACTGATGTAATCTCTCCAGCTTGGGCTTTTTCTTGGGTCATTCATTATAAATTGTCAATTTGGTTCAGTTTGTAGTCCCTGGAGGGCTTCATCATGACCTCTATACATGATGATCTTGAAACATGCCTTCTAATAAATCCTCTAAATTACAGCATTGAGAAAAATGGCACAGCTCTGAAATGTCAGCAGCAATGTCTTCACCAAGGTGTGGATTCAACTGACAGAATTTAAGTCTCAGAACAATAACTAACAATGGCGCTTTAGTGTGAACTGACAATAACCTCACAGATTCATCAGATGCCTTATATTTACCTAAGGCAGGGCTCTTGAGGAATCATGTTATAACATGTACAATTCTAATTAAAGCCTTCTAAGTTTTTATATAAATATAATATTATTAAAATAGGGAAGTATCATCAGTATATCCAACCATAATAATTATTCCAACCCACAGACACTTTTGGCATTTGGTGTACAACGTTCCTTAGCTTATGAAGTAACTATAGGAAGCCAATGGTTAAGAAAGACTTACATATTGCAGAAAGCAGCCATTCTTCTCTTGATATATATTAGGTTGTAAGCTATTATGGAGTAGTGATAAAGTGGTAGAGTAGGGGGGTGAGAGGTTTGGGTTTTATTTGTCAGTTATATAATCTCAACAATTTTTGTCTGAATTTAAACTGCCTATCTTAATTTAAAAGAAAGGTGTTGAACTTGATGGTTTTTAAGGTCTTATTTGTTTTAGCGTTCTATGAAAAGAGTACAGTTATCAGCTCCATAACTAGTGTCATCCTCTCTTCCCTTTGCATGTCCCGTGCTAGTCTGAAGCCTACTCATCAATCAGTGTGACTGAGCCTCAGTAGTGCTTGTCTGTCAGTGCCATTAATAAGACACCAAAGAATCAAATGTACCACCATGTTTGTCCATTTTCTGTCTTGACATCCATTTATCCAGTCACATACAACACTATTCTAATAAATCATATTATCAAACAAAACCTAACATAAATCACTACTTTCACTGCTTTGTAGTTCCTTCATAAAATTATCTGGCTGTATTTATCTGTATATTTCTCCAAAAAATAGCTTCCAAATTGAGTGATTTTTTTCTGGAACAAAATTTCTCTTAAGAAATGAAAGACAATGATTTCAATGGGAGAGCATAAAAGGAAATTCAACAAGGAGACAGTAGTCAAGAGTTTTATAATATCATCATTATGCTAAATAAACCTTAACCTGAATAGGTGGAGAAATATCTGCTTGGGACTCATATCTAGTAAAATTGAGGAAAGTTGTGTGTTATGATCTGATCTCTAAGTATTACATATATAATGGAAATAAGATCTGGCCTAAAATGTAAATGGGAACAAAAATAATTTTAATACTGTTTGTTACTTTAGTGTATAAGTATCACATATTTTTAAATAGGATTAGTTATGGGCATGATTTTAAAACATGTAAAATTTTCTGTCTGGTGTAGCTCAGTAGATTGAGCACTGGCCTGCGAATCAAAGGGTTGTTGGTTTGATTCCCAGTCAGAGCACATGCCTGCATTGCAGGCCAGGTCCCCAGTAGGGGGTGTACAAGAGCAACTACACATTGATGTTTCTCTCCCTCTCTTTCTCCCTCCCTTCCCCTCTGTCTAAAATAAATAAAATGTTTAAAAACAATGCAAAAATTTTTCAAAGGCTTTATATAATTTAGATGCTCAAAAATATGTAAAATGTCATTTGATCAAAAATAACATTTATTATATCACCTGTTTATGACATATCTATCGTTAAAAATATATACAGACCTGTGATATAAGGTAATCTTCAGGTAAATATTTCATTTATATTAAAAATCTAGACACATTGTTAAATTTTAATTTCAGGTAAACAATAACTTGAATATAAGAATTTTTCATGCAGTATTTTTGGTTGTATTATACTGGAAATTGTTCATTACTTATCTAGGATTCAAATTTAATTAGATGACCTGAATTATATCTGGCACAATTGTTATATGTTTAGAGATTATTTTTTTCATTTTACTTTTATAGGCTTATGTATATAAAAATCTGGGGAATTATGCATTACCTTTGACACTGTAATTACAGTAAACACACTACTAGAAAAATAGAGTACATTGAATGAGAAATAAGAAATTAAGTGAAAAAAGATATTTTGTTTTTGACAAAGGAACTTATGGGAAATAATTTATTATAAAGTTGAAAAATTTCAACTTAGCTTCTCTTTTCTATGGTGAAGTCTGGCATGGGTAATACTTGAAGAATTAATATTATTTAACCATACATTCAATGGCTGTTTAAAGAGTCCAGCTCTCAAAGAATGTTTAGAGTGAAGCTGGCAGAGACAGGTATCTGTGTACTAGAATTTGGGCAAACAATATCCCTGTCAAGATATACTCTCTTACACTATACATGAACATGGAAATAATAGAAGATATTTAGAGAAATTAGAGATTAGTGGGAAGATAGAACACTGGAAAACATTGAGGTTTACATCTTATGAATCTGGATTTGGAATGGGCTCTTAGACAAAGTGACTCACTAGGTGTTTTTTTTTTTCTTTATCTCAGTATGTTTCCCCCGAGATTATTAGATTCTTTGAATATGTTCTAACATCAAATATTCTTTGAGCATTTCCTTCTTATTAATTTCTAAGTCAGATGAATTGAAAGAACTATTGCAATAAAACCCTGTTTTCCTTGTTTTCACTTTTGCCCCTTCCCTACTCTGGTCCTGTATATGCATGGTGTCATTGTAATGTTTGAAATATGATCTTGCCAATGCGTAATTTAAAAGTCCCTCAAAGATTCCCTTTGTTTTTAGGGTAAATGCAAAGGTTTAACATAGCTCAAATCAACTGGATCTGTCTGCCTCTCTAAACTCATTGCTGGTACCTCTCCTACTCCCCACTAAGTTCCACTCATACCAGACAGCTCTCTGGAGACCAATTAATTCACCAGGAAGCAGGCCAAACCATATCACTGCCCCATCCATGTTTCAGACTGATCCTAGTATCGCAAGATAGAATGATTTTAGCAAGCAGGGTTATGGACACAGGTAATGGGACAGGGATCTATCTAAGAATGTACCTGAAAATGCTCTTCATATTAGCTTCCACCCTGACAGTTTATCTTGTTTATTTCCTCAACTCATTTTTAAACTTAACTGGCATCCTTATGCAGTCTGGTGTGTCTGCTTCTTCATTCTCAGATTACTCTAAGCCTCCCCCACTGACTCTCTTTCCTGCTAGGCTCCTACTTGTTCTCAAGATAATTCTGCAGATAACTCTCAGACTCACTTTGGAAGGCTCTAGTGAAATGCAGTTTGTGTTATGAGCTGGCTTAAGAAGGTGTCCCAGTTGAATGTAATCCCTCTAGGAGGAATGGATTAGAAGTTCAGTCTACCCTAGATTCTCAATTAATCATGTCTGGACTCATCTACCTACAACTGTGTTCTTTGAAATTGCTAATCCTTATGTTATTTGATTTTCTTTGTCAAGGACTCAAAAAGAAAAAAAAATATGAAAAGACTGATTACATGCTGCTGGCAGACTTGGTTAGAGCAGGAAACAGTTATGGGAATCCAATCCCTGACTCAGTTCAAACATGACCTGAATGGTTTCAAAGGGACAGAACAAATCCAGGAAGGGAGTACCTGAAGGTTTTGACATCTTTAGCTGTATCGGAAAGTTTCTCCTGCACTCAACTCCCACTTCCGTATTTATCTGCTGCTGAACAAACATACCTTCTTACGCATGAAACCTGGGGTTCATTTATTTTCTCCCACCTGACAAAAGCTTATTGAGCATATTCTATAGGTTAGAAATTATACTAGGAGATATGTTCTCTGCCTCAAAAAACACCCCAAAATGGAATATGAGTATATAAAAAGGATGCCAAATTTTAGTGCTATTGATAGATCTCTGAACAGGATTAATATAGGAATACAAAGAAGAGAATAATCTTTTTTTTTGAGAGGAGAGGGAAGTCAGAAAGGGTTCATGAAGAAATGATATGTACTTATACTGCTCCTTGAAAAACACATAGCTGCTGCTGATATAAAGATTAGAAAAAATAGATTATTACATATAATACTGTAAAGTACAGTTTGTATTTCTTTTTTTATAGACAAGTGAGATGTCTTGAGGAACAGATTGTTGCATTCAATGAAAGTCATGAGCTTAATTAGTGGTGGAATTCAGTCAAAACTCAAGCACTCTCATTGTAGGCCCCCAAATCTCTCTATGCCATCCCAAGTTGGTTTCCTCTCAGCACAAAACTGAAGACAATTTGTTTACTGTAGAACTTGCTGGCTGCAGGGTTTCTTCCTGAATTGTATGATTAGTCTCACTTTAAAATCTTCCAAATGAGCGTTGAAGGAAAAAGTCTCTCAGGAGAGTCTGCCAGAATTCCACACATCTTAAGCATTTATTATTTTTTATGTAAAAAATATAATATCTTTATTAATTTTGTTACTTAAACCTACCTGTGTTTATTTCCTGAGCTCTTATTTGAATACATCAAATAATAACATAAAATTATTTTAGTATTTACATTAAACTTTTTATGATTTCATTGAAAGCATTAAAAAATTTTAATGGGTAAGAATAAGCACTTATAAGAATCAACGATAATTAAAGATTGCCATCAAGATATAACTTCATGCTGTTTAAAAAGATGGAGATGTTACTCTTTGTTCCAAAACACTCTCAAGTTTTCAGAGAAATGTAGTGCTATGAATTCAGGTTAAAATATATTTGAGCAAAACAATAAATAAAACTAATATAAAGAGCTGAGAAGAGCGACGTTGAGGGTCATAGTATTTATGCTTCATTTGCATAAATTACCAACCATGTTAATTCTCAGTGATATTAATCAAACTTTGTAGAAATCATCTGAAATTTGTAAACAGTTTCACTAGAGAGGCATTGTTGCTCTTAGCCAGGGAAGATAATACTAGCCTGTGGAAACAAATTAACCTCCAAATCTCAGTGATTTAAAACAAAACAAAACACACACACACACAAGAAGTGCTTTCTCCTAGTGTGATCTGCTTCCTCTATCTTATTTATAGCTATATCATCAGAAACACTTGGATTCCAAGATAGCTAGGGCAGGAAAAAGAGGAGTAGAAGATTCCTTGGACATTTTTTTAAAAACTCTGCCACAATTCTGCCCACTAGAATGACTAAAATGAAGTCTATGTTTCCAACCTAGCTGCAAAGAAATGTGGGAAGATAGATTGGTGAACACAGAGCACTCCCCCAGCTAAAGCCTTAATTTGACAATGACACAAAATCAATAGTGTTCTCACAGTCACCTCTCCTTCTGCCTCACTCACAACTTGTCTTAACTCTTACCTGACTGTCATAAGCCCTCTGAGGATTTATCAGCAATATGAAGAAGAAAGAAGGTAGGGAGGGGAAGGAGGAGGAGAAACAACTATATAAACATCAGAATCATCGTTGCCTTTTCTCTAGATACCCATTATTACTGTCTTGGCCTGACTCCAGTCTCGCTGCGTGATCATTCAATAACCAGTACCTTATGGCTTTTAATCTTCTTATGGGGGGTGGTTCTCCTTTCACTTCATGAACAGTGAACCCATCCTTAACAGCTCCTTCAGAGATCCCTGACTTGTGGAGCCACCCCTGGATTTTTGAGCTGGATGGGAACTATATCTTCCATTCTCTTGATTATGTGAATTTTTTTTACTACTTAATTACTTGTTTCATTGTTTCACACATTTCCATGGGTTCTCTTCACAACTGAATTATAAACATCTTGTTGGATTGTAACCAGTCCTACTCATTGCTATATTTACGATTCATAGCAAAGTACTCAATACATATAAAATGCTCACTAAGACTTAATTTAATGAATTGATTAGTTCATTGTTTTATGCAAATCATTATCTTAATAATCACTTAGTACAACATTCTGTATACAACAGGCCATCCATGAGCTTCTACAGTTTGACTGATTCTCCTTTTAATGCTTTAAGATGAAACAATGTCCATAGAAGGAGAAATATAGGTTGGCTCTTAAACATATTTTAAAATAGCAATTTCTGTTTTATAAATTAAGTTTACTTGTAATGAATCATATCTGTCTTACATTTGGTTTTCAAACACAAACATACCAAGTTTCAATGCTAGCAAGGAATTCTCCTCTATAGTTTGGCAAAATGAATATAAAAGCTAAGATGGAACTCCATGGAAAGTTTACTCTGACTCCCCATTGTAATTATATGCAAACAGGAGCTAGAGTAAATTTTGGGAAATTTTAGTTGGCAGTACTTAGAGAATATACAAATACAAGAACAAGCAAAACTTAAATGAGAGTGTATTGTGTTAAGTATGTAGCATGCTAGTAGAAACTTCTTGATTTAAATCCTATGAGATTACATATATTATTAAAATCAACACATAAGAACTTGTAATTCCAGGCAATTTTCTTGGCCTGTATTTTTTTTTATTTATTTTTAACCAAAATGCACTAAAGCTTACCAAACACAAAGCTGGCTTCTAGTCATTTGTTTACAAATGTGTGTGTGTGTGTGTGTGTGTGTGTGTGTGTGTGTGTGTGTGTGTTTGTGTAGACTCTCTATTTAGTGTCCATCTCAGAGGTTGTGTGGAAAACTGCTCACTCTTCGGAGAGTATCCTAGAATCCACAGCAGCAACATTTAAGCCTCAGTCTGCAAGGGCTTATCTATAAAAAACAAATGTAATAGACTCCATTGATCAATGAATTTTGGGGAAAAAAAACATGTTGATCCTGACTTTGCTAAGATTAATTGTTTAGTTCCAGGAAGATTAGTTATTTTAAATCTGATTCTAACATGTGCTACCTGTACAGAAATAGAAAGAGTAACAATAATAAAATAAAGTCAAAACCTTGAGAAAAAGTCTGTTTTTTTTTTTTTCTGATGGAGTCTAATGATCTCATGTTTGCTACTGACTCCTTTATAGTTTCATCTGCAGACTTGGTCATAACCATGAGGCTGAGATCTATGGTTTTCAAGCTGCTGGAATAGATTTCCTCTCACAAGGGAAGAGTTGGAGCCCCATCAAAGAGTTATAGGGACTTTGAAGGCCATGCAGTTCACTGCTCTCTGCTTTCTCTGTCCAAAGAATAAATTCTCACTAAAGTCAGAGGAAAGTTTTTCCTAACCTTAAAGCCTTCCCAGAAAAGGAACTTCCTTTCTTTGGCAGCCTACTGCACTCCTCAAAGCTCACCCTGAATTCCCCTACTGCATATAAACAGAACAGATGGTGTTTACCTAGCTTTCAAATGACTACTTATATTCATTTGAATGATAGTTCTTCCATTATGAACTTAAACATTCTCTTTTTTCAGATGTAACATACTTTAGTCTAATTTTTCAATAAAGGACATATCTTTTACTAAATTTTTTGTGTTTGTTTGTTTTCCCCCAAATCCAACAAAAGCACTGTACTTCCTGTTATAATTAGTACTATTTCTAAGTGATTGTCATGAGTGAAGATGCTAAGTTTAATACTGATGTAAATGGATGGACTGAGAGGAGGTGAGTATCAAGAGTAGTTTTTCTAGAGGTCAGAAAGGAGTATTGACACTTTATTTGGTGATCCATGACTGTTTATCAGCAACTGGCCAAGTTCACATTGACACTGCCCAAAAAAGTTGTCTTTTCTATGAAAAGCACAGTGGCCTGTGTGGACATCACACCTTCTGTTATTACTAAATACCCCACAATAACATATTGGAATATTGTATATAACATTTTTCACAAGAATTCTAATTTAACTAGCTATCACAGTAAGAAAAGAAAGTAATTGTTCATAGAGAGAATGATCATGTAGAAGAAAAAAACTATGGTTTTAGAGTCAGAAGAACTAAGTTGTAGGTCTGAATATAGACAGGTGATGATAGATAGATAGACGGATAGATAGGGATGCAGATGGGTAGATCGATCTATCATGTGCAATGTACTATGAATTTTCCTGGAAACATATTTAATCTTGTAAACTTAATCCTTGCAACAGCCCTCTGAGGTAGCTAAAGTTATTATTCCCATTTTGCACCCAATGAACCAAAGAAACAGAGAAGTTAGATCTTTTCCCAATGTCATGAAACTAATAAGTGTTGAAGTCAAGGGCATGGCAGTGCAATCTATTTAGTGCTTATTCCACAACATCAAAAATGCCTCTTGATAACACGTGTAAAATAAGAAGTGTGAATTCAATGCCTGATGCTCTCTTCTTTGATCCGTTTTAGCTCAATTTTCTACCTCAATACTTTTGTGTGAAAAAATACTGGAAACTTTTTTCCCAGGAGACCAATTTACAACAATGTCCAATAGCTTGCACATATATTTATATAGATATTTGGAGACCTAGATGACTGCATGAACAACTTATGATATCCAGGCAGCTTCTCCCACAAACCTACATTTCTGAAAGTGTTCTATAATAGAATTTTCACATTCATCTCAATATAACTTAAAAAAGATACTGGGTACTATCTCATTGTCTCAAATATTTGCACTCCTCAATTCATAGACATGAATGGAATGTCCTTTACTGCTCAACTCCTTTGCCTTCGCCTAACCGTAGATGCATGCTGGTGAAATGTGTTTTTCTGAAATGCAGACAGATGAAAGTGCTTCTGTTACATTAATTACCGTGTTGCTTGTTAACAGAATAATTTAAAGAGGGCCAGCACTGCAGCTGGGCCATTGTGGGCACCCAGACTGGAGTTGCTGCAGGTGCAATGTCAGCACAAATAATGTGGCAGACATTAGAAATAAATGGCTGCTTTTGCTCAACATGCTAATAATTCTCAGATTTCTACTTTTTAATTTCCTGTATATTTCAAATTGAATGTTTTTCTCCCTTAACAGTATTCTTTCATCACATTTTTTCTTGTCTTTTTCAATAAATTTACCCATATGTTTGTCTTTTAAGTGTGAGGTTAACATTCTTTTTGCCTCACTGTTACAGGGCAAAATGGAATTTGGCTACCTGCCACCATACACAACCATAACACAAAGATTAGCGGGGAAGGAAAAATGTTTTTATTAACAGGGTGCCCAGTTTGTGGGAGCTGGTGGCTCTCCTGCTCCAAGGCATTCTCTTCTGCAAATCTCAGAAATCCCCTTGTTCCCAAAAAAGACTGAAATCCAAATCCATGCCCAGATCTCCCCGTCTCCATTTGTATCTGCCCTTTTTGAGTCCAAGGCTGCAACATCTCTCTGTCTCCAGCTCCAGGCTCTCTCTCTGGAGTGTACACTTGTGAGGCCAGTGTCTGCATCTCTCCTGGGGCTGGGGTGCAGTACGAGGTCACTGCAGCCAGTTGTGCGAGGGGCTCAGTCTGCTGGTCTCCAGCATTCAGGGCTGCTTGCACCCTTGGTGCTGGTGAACCTTCATGGCCCCCACATCTGTGCACTGCTCTCAGAGTGAGAGAATGGAAGCAGTCTAGACCCGTGCCATACAGTGTGAAATCACAGCATCTAGCCCAAGCCTGCTGCCCAGGTGGTGCAGGAGTCTGCTCCAGACCAATAACCAGGAGCAGGGTCCGGTATCCCACAGGCCTGCCACTGGCGGCACATACATCCTGCACGCAGGACTCAGCTTCCGCAAGCTGGCTTTTAACTGTGCAAGCAAGGTGAACAAAAAAGGGGAAGCCCTTCTGCACGCTCTCCATTTTAAATCTTTCCCCCCAACTACTACTTGCTGTGGGAGTATCCAAATCCCCAGACAATGTCAGGCCAGCGTCCACCATGAGCATCTGCTTGCACTGTGTCTGTACCCCTCCTCCAGCTGCCATGATCCAGAAATGGGTAGAAAGGTTCTCTTGCCACGCAGGAGTTCTGTGTCTCCTCCTGGAGCAGGGCATCACCTTGTTACACATGTGTTGTGACCTTTCACAGCCCCAACAGCCCATGCAGGCTCTGTGCAAGCAGTGTCTCAAGCAGCATTAGTTGTTTACCTCAGGGGTATGGAATCACGCCCCTCTGGCTTCAATTCCTGGACTGCCTTTGGCAGTTTCTAACCCCTCTCATGGGTCCCTTCTTTCTCCTGGAAGGCAGGTTCTTTCACTGGTTGCAGCTTTAATTCACTCCCTTGGGGGTTCCTTCCAGCCCTCCCTTCTTTGGGGGCTAGCCTCTTGTACAGGATCAGGGTTTCTCTCCACCCACCAGCAATCTGGCTAGACCCTCCTGTCAAATCTTGCTTTAATTGTATTGGTGATTGGTGCTTTTACTGCAAGATTTGTTTAGCTTTTATTTGGTCTGAACCAGAGTTGACTCAGTTTAGGTAAAATAAATAAATAAATAAAAATAAAAGACTTGCTACAAAATAGACCTTGTCATTTCAGTCTCTCTAAGAACAGTTTTATTATCTGCTAGTTCATTTTGTGTTTAGCACCACTAAGCCTTATTTTGTGCTCAGAGAGCCTCTGCCTATCCCTCCCATATAAGGTGTGAGCTACAGGGCTGGACTTCATTCTTTATTTGCCCTTTAAGCCTTTTTCATGCTGTCCCTCTTTTTTTCATACCCTCCCTGATATTTTTTCCTAAAATAATAAATAGGTTGTCCAGGATTTTTCTACCCAATAAAATATCCATCTCCGAGTGATTTAAGGAAGTCTATATATTCTTTCTATGACACTTCTATCAGGACTATAGTCATTTTCCTATGTGGAAAACTGTCAGGTGGGTGATCAGAAAAGTGCTCCCCTTTTCATTTGTGCACTACTTTTTCCTATAAACTTATACACTCCAGTTCATATGTTTGGAAGTTTCTTCAGCCCTTTGCAGTTTGGAAAGCACATCCACTAACTTTAACATATATAATCATCATGATAGCACTTTCAGGTTGGCAAAAATACGCTGCTATCCTTGTTTTATAGATAAGAAAACAAAGACAAAATTAAGGAAATTATCTAGGACCATATAACATGTAAATGGCAGAGTAGAAATTCTCTCTCAGCTTCAAATCCAGCCTTTTTTGTTTGTTTGTTTGTTTGTTTTTGCATGCTACATCAATAATTACAAAGGCTGAAATGACCTGTCACATTGAATTAAAAAAAGATGTTTCTTGAATCTGCTTCATGTCAGAATAAAATGATTCATTATTTCAATCCAAAACACTTTTCAAGAGTGATATTGCAAGTTAAAATATAAGGTTATTGAGCAGTGTTACTCATCCTGGCCCCAGGGCCCTGCAGCAGCATTCAGTTCTCAGGGCAGCCGCCGGCTCCTGTTTTGCCGTTTCTGGACCAGGCATATTACCTCTGACTGGTAGGATGAGAGGTTTTAAGATGTATGTGAAAAATGTTTATGCTATATCAGCCTTCATAGTGTCATTTTAAGGGTAGCTTCCTTGGGAGGTATTTAACTGTTATTGGTTTTTAGAATTGCAGCATTGCATTTAAGAGTTCAAAGTGAGTTTTAAAATGTTTTGGGAGCATCCCTAATTCAAAACTTACTTAATTATGCTTTAAAATTGATTCTACAGCCCACTAATTTAAAATATAAAGTATATGCCCTATAATAAAGTAAAATGAATATTCACTGTAGTATTTAATTTTTAAGTTAATCACTGCATATTCACACTGTTTTTATTACTCTTTGTTAGCAAGTTGCATGTATCAGTGTTGGGGACAACTGGACAATCATGTGGTAAACACCAGTGATAACTGAATGCATATTTTTTAAGTGAGATGCATTAGATCTCAGTAAAATACATTAAATAATACAATTATTATTAGATTTTTATGATGTAATTATTGCTGGCACTTTCAATAAATGGAGTTTAAATTATTGCAGAGGACTCTAATTTTTTCAATAGAGAGGAGGGGAAGTTAATTATAACTTAAGGAAAATAGAAAATAGACACCTCCATTCAAAGTATTTATAGCTATTGTTTGCCTCAGTGGGTATTTAGTAACTAACTTCAGCTCTCTTTTTCACAAACACTTTTTGGGGATACTCCTATGTGCCAGGCCCTCAGGATACAAAGGCAAAAGAATCATGCCCCCACTGTTAAAAAAAAAAAAAAACCTCTCATTCTGATACAACACACTCTATGTAAAGAATGAGGTGTGTGAAAAATATCGTGAGAACACAAATAGAGTACAAAGATTCATTCTGATTGCATTAGCAGTGGTTTGAGGTCTTTGTGGGAAAAAAATCAGGAGAGAAAGTACCATGTTAATTGAAGCTGAAGGATAAGCAGGAAGGACAATTCTGATAAAATGGAAAGGAAATTGGATTTAGGTATCCTAAAGCCTATATAAATCTATATTTTACCAATAAGAATATTAACCCTTTTGTCACTCACACACACAACAACCCAAAGTATGTTCAGTCAATCAAAATAATGATCATACTACAAGATTTTGATTTTTTCATAACTTGTATGAATATATGTAATTATCCTGACCTTCAGTAACTTAATAGGGAAATAAATAAATCTTTCAAGAAGCTCAGTTCTCATATCAGCACAAGGGAATGTAAAGACAGGGGTATAAATAGCTGTTTGGTTTTCTCTTTTTTGTTATTGATATTGCTGAAGTCCAGGTAAATTACTGCAGGTGATTACAGTTATTAGTTTATTATTCACTTTGGTTCAAGTTTCTATTGCTGAATCATCATTTCCAAGGCGAATACTTCAATGGGAGTTTCCAGAGTTGGGAACTACTGTGCATTTCCTTTCCCTTGTTGCATACATCAGCCCCCTGTGCTTACAAGGCAATTCTTAGAATATAAGCTTGTGGCTGTATAATGTGTAACAAAAAAGTGTGGGGTGGACTTTGCACACAATGTGTACAAATACTGCCTGTTAAATCTTTTATTACTTATTTGCTTGAATCTGCACCACAGCAGTCAGGCAGAAAGAGTTTGTTTTTCTGTGATAATCCTGAAGGGTTCCCAAAGTGGAGAAATATAATTTTATTATATTTCTTTATAATGAAAATAACAAAAGAATTATTTAAGAGTAGAAACCTATAAAATTAACTGAGATAAAGTGATATATAATTAAAGTATTATATATTATATATGTATATTTATAATTATATTTAACAAGCAAAAACAGTACAGAAGATTTAGGAGACTGTTCAGTATGATTCTAGTACACAGATTCATCATTAGTTAAGCACCTGTGAAAACCTTGCTTCAAATGTGGCTACATAGAGTTTCAATTTTGATCCTTGCTCCTGTGGCATTACATCCACTGATGTCACCCAGGATTCAACATTAGTACTATACCAATTCATACCCAAAATGTGCTTTAAATATGTTTTATATTTTTAATTAACTATATCACATAAGTCTTAAATTGTTTGCCAGGGCTTCCTCATGAGGCAGAGCTAGTGCTCTTCCTTAGTTTGGGTGCCAGTCTCTGCCTTTTTGTGGCCTTTGACTGCAGAGTGTTGTCTGAACCTCCATTTGTTAACATTCCGTTGTGGTCTAAACTGACCATGGCTTGCTGCTCATCCTCTAAATAGAAGTTATTAAATTATGAAACCTTTGTGGGCATCACCATTAACCATGACCTGTTCTTAAAATGGCATGATCTCTCTTTCCATCCTCTTAATGCCCACTGTTTATGAGCACCAAAGGAGTTGATGAGCATGGAACCTACCTTAGACATGATTCGGGGAAGAGCAAACCAGCAAGCAGATTCCTGACAAACATAAGTGGATGATATATTCACTAAACTGTCATTATCTGTCATGTGTTCATGTCCTTAATTTTCAAAGTGTAGAAAAGAGAGACTCTCAGACCTGGTGATATCTTTTGCACAAGAGTCATAGTAGACACTTTGCTGTCCTAGTGACTTTATCCTTTTTAATCCACCCTGGTTCCTTTCCCTGTTATAGTATGTGTGCTCAAATAGCTCATCTTAATTATCATACCCTTTTTCTTTCCTCAAAATATTAGTATGTAATAGTGGTTTACATAATTTTATTCAAGAAATACATGATTTTCTTCATGTTACCAAGCTCAAGGAGTTCACTGCTTAGAGTGCTCTATTCAAAAAGTAGACTTGGTTTTTATTTACTTGCTGCAAGTAGAGGAAACAAGGGTTTCATGTCCAGAGGTTAGCCATTGGTTTATGTAGAAGAATGAAACTTGATCCTTTACCCACAGTATAATAAAAATTAAACAAAAATGTGTCCCAGACCTAAATGTAAGAGTTAAAATGTAATATTTCTGGAGAAGCAAAGCAGAAAATATTTGTCACCATTGATAAAGCTAAAAATGGATAGGACACAAACCTATAGGCTACAATAGAAAATAAATGATAAAACTAGCAATGTAAAAATTTAAAAAAACCTGCTCTTCAAAACACAGTATTGAGGTTTTGGAAAGAGAGACAAAAAGCTCTGGGAAAGTATTTTTACAACCATGTTTGGTAAATAACATATAACATGTAACAAAACATTAAAAGTCAATCATATAATGAAAAGGCAATGCAGTGGAAAAAGGTATGCACAGCACAATAACAAAGTTATATGAATGACCAGAAAGCACATAAAAATGCTCAATAATTTTAGTTATTAGTGAAAAGCAAAAAAAAAAAACTGAACAATATATCACTATACACCCATTAGAATGACCAAAACATAAAAAAATAAATAAATAATACCCTGAGAATTCCAAGTACTAACAATAATGTAGAGAAACTAGCAATCTCATACTTGGAAACACAAATTATATAGCTAATTTGAGAAAAAAAGAAGGTTGGTTTTTTATTTTAAATATAAACTATGTGATGCTATAATTCTACTCCTGATATGCACCTAAGAGAAATGAGAATTATGTTCGCACAAAAAACCTGTATGACGATATTTACATAAGCTTTATTTACTTATAATTGCCTAGAATTGGACATAAATATTTTGTGATTCTACTTATATAATGTTCCAAAAAAGTTAAATTTATTGGGTTACAATAGGAGTTGGGAAGGAGTTAACTACAAAGGTGTCACACAACAAATTTTTTTGTCACTATAACTGCTATAGATGGTGATGGTATATACATAACTCTAGCTCTAGATTTGACTTTGTCAAAAATCATAAAACTGCATGCCACACGGAATGAATTTTGCTTTATAAAAATCAGAAACATTCTTTAGGGGCAACAGAGGAAGGTATACATACAGTGACAAATGAATCTAATTATATGATATATGATAAACCCCATCAAAAGTGGGAATAAGTAGCTCACTTAACTGACTTTTAAAAACAGTGTTTTGACTAATACTATGAGGTAAAAGACAAAAAAGGAAAGTATACATACACAGCCTGCTCTAGTTGTTCTTATTTTCCTCAAAGCAGCACTGGTTGGCAATTAAGAAGCAATCTTCCGTGAATACTGGGATTGAAGACATGAGTAAAAAAAAAAGTGTAAACATTATAAATCAGAGTCTTTACTCTCTGATAAAAATATTAAAAATGAGCTTACAGGAAGGAGGAAAGGCTAGGAGGAATCTTGTTACTGGATTGAAGTAGGAAATATCAGAAACTCATATTTTTCTTAATATATCTACAGATGGGTAGACATACAGTTAAATGCAGAATGTTTTGTATTCAAGACTTAGTGTATTCTGCATATTTCTTGGCTCTGTGTCTTGAGACAGAATGGAAGCAGTGACATTCTAGTAGCTACAAGAATACCTAGTGCCCAATTCTTAGTTTCCAAATTTTTATCCAGTAGCAGGAACTAGAGCCCCATACATAAATGACTACTTCTAAGACTTAGGCAAAAAAATAAATAAATAAGATTAGTCTACAGCTTTTTATATTTCCAAAAAGTAAGGAAGAACTTAAAATTAAATTGGGGGAATGTCAAAATGATGCAGCTATTAACTTGAAAGAGCTCTACCAATGGTCAAAGCTGGAATAATTTCAGCATTGAAAAAAAAGAAATATCATAGCATACTTACTAAATATTAATAACATAGATACAACTAAATGACTGAATAAGTAAATAAATGGGAAAATAACATTTTAAAAAATATCCTAACCCAAGGAATTGTTTATTGATTTTGGAGGGAGAGGAAGGGAGAGAGGGAAACATTGATGTGAGAGGGAAACATCAACAGGTTGCCTCTGGTGTGTACTCATATCAGGGATCAAACCCACAACCTAGGTGTGTGTCCTTACCAGGAATCAAACCTGAGACCATTTGGTGTTCAGGACAACACTCCAACCAACTGAGCCACATATCCAGGGCAAGACACATCTTTTTTTTTTTTTAAATAGAATCAATTCAAATTATGAATTGTAGAAGCAATGAGGAAAATAGAAAATCACCATTAGAATACTAATGGTGTTGTTAGTACACCATTAGTATTGTGTACTAAATACTAATACACTATAGAGCAATAACTATAGGCAAGACACACAGATGAATCCTAAAGTAAATGGGTGTAAACTGAAGGAGAATTAGGATATCTGAGTTACTAAAAACATGTCTTCAAAATATACATTAATTATAGTGGTGACTTTAGTACGTGTTGGAACTCTTTTATATTTTGCTCTTCATCTAGAGCTTATTTTTTGCACTGGATTATAGGCCAGACTTAATGACACACATCAAGCAAATAATAGGCTAAAGGAAAATAAATTAATAAATTGGAAAAACCTAGCAGATATTACCATAACCAAGTGGTCAAAGTAAAAAGTTCAGCAGTAAAAAGCCCTGTAGTATAATTTCCTCCCTGGTATTATGGGCATTTCATTCCTGTGGTATTCTTCCCCACTGGCATTATGAAAGGCCAGTCTAATCATACAAAAACATCAGCCAATCCCAAACATCTGACCAACACTCCACAAAAGTACATTAGTGGAAAATGGAAAATCAAAATAAGGTCCATAGTTTATAATTTTGTACAAATGTTAATTTGTTAATTTTGGTAAGTGGACCAAATGACACATGAGTCACAGTTTACCAGAGCAGAAACCCACAAGCAGAAACCACACAGCAACCAGTGCTGGGGTAGAAAACAGGAACTGCAATTGATAAATCCCTGGAGGCTCAACATGAACAACTGGGAGATTTAAAATTCCAGGTCAACCAAGTCAGAGGGAGATCCCCATGATACTGTGATATTTACCACCAGGAGCTCAATCAGATCCCCACAGTAAATATAAAAAAGGTATGTTCTCAGGCTTTAAGCAAGGATAGAGGGAAAGAAACCATTTTGAAATATTCTAGAGTACTTTGTTCTTCTTAACAAAGTAAGAAGGGTAATCTTCACAGGGTAATCTAGTTAACAAGATTATCAGAGTCTATCCATTTTGGGGGAAGGGAAATGCCCCATTCCATCTGGCCTTCCCTGTTGCAAAAGCAATGTATCCAGCCCCAGCCAACTCCAGCCACCCTGTCCTACCTAAGAAGGAGGGAGTAAACTGAGAAACCCTTGTAAAGTTGACAGTCATTATACATAAACTCACTAAAAGACTGAGTCCTAATCATAAAACTATAGAATACTTTCCCTCTGCCACATCTCACTACCATATTAATAAAAGACTATTTATAGCAATTCCTCCCACTGACTGCATCAAGTCTGGCTTTAAAGAAAAAAATAAAAGGCATATCAAAAGGCAAAGGACAAAATTAGCATAAACATAGCAAGCATCAGAACAGAGCCAGACATGACAAAGATGTTGGAATTATCAGAACAGCAGTGTAAAACAACTAAGATTAAAATACTAAAGCTCTGGGTGATAAAATAGGTGATATATAAGATCAGATGGGCAATGCAGGCAAAAATGGAAATACACAAAAATAACCAAAAAAGTGCAAGGTATCAAAAACACTATAAGAGAAATGAAGAATGCCTTTGATGTAGAATGATTTAGCTGTAAAGCAAAGAATGGACCAAAAAAAAAAAAGAACAGAATATTCAACAGCTTTGGAAAAAGTATCATAGATGTAACACATGCTTAATGGGACCAATAGAAGAAGAAGAAATGGGAAGGGGAGGGGGAGAAGGATAAGGCGGGGGAAGAAAAAGAAGAAGGTGAAGAAGAAGAGAGAGAAGAAGGAAAACAAGAAGAGGAAGAAGAAGGAAAAGAAGAAGAAAGGAGAAAAGAAGAAGGAGGTGGAGGAGGAGAAAGAGGAGAAGAAGAAGAAGAAAAGAAGGAAGAGGAATAAGAAGAGAAAGAAAGAAAGAAAGAAAGAAAGAAAGAAAGAAAGAAAGAAAGAAAGAAAGAAAGAAAGAAAGAAAAAAGGAAGGAAGGAAGGAAGGAAGGAAGGAAGGAAATAGGAAGGAAGGAAGGGAGGGAGGCATGGAAAGAAAGAAAATATATGAAGCAATAATGACTGAATTTCCCGATATTAATGTCAGACATTAATCCACAGATCCAGGAAGCTCAGAGAACACCAAACTATATAAACACCTCCCTGCCTACACAAAAGTGTACCTTAGCATATTATCTTCAAGCTATGGGATTTCAAATATTTAAAAAATGGAAGTAGCCAAAGAGGGGAAATTACCTAAGAAGAAACAAAGATAAAAATTACCTTCAAATTCACAGACATCACAGAAACAAGAACACAGTGAGGTGCCCTGAGATGACTGGGTTTGTTGGAGCATCCTCCCATACATCAAAAGGTTATGGGTTCTATTCCTGGTCAGGGCACATACCAAGGTTGCATGCCTGAGCCCTGGTCAGGGCATGTATGTGAGACAGCCAATTGATGTTTCTCACATCTCTCTCTCTCTCTCTCTCTCTCTCTCTCCCCCCCCCTCTCTTATCTCATCCTCCCTAAAACATATGCTTGGGAGAGGATAAGAAAAGAATGGAGTGAAATATATAAAGTGTTGAGAGAAAGAAACAAAAAACACATATACATCAACCTAGTAATCTCTACCTGGCAAAATTATTCTTCAAAAGTAAGGGAGAAATAAAGATTTTATCAGACAAATAAAATTAAGGAAATTCCTTGCTATAGACCCACCTTACAAGAAAGGTTGAGAGCAGTTATACTATAGGTTAGAGTTTTGGATCTATATTAAGTGAGAAAGATCACTGGAGAAGGATGAAGTGAAGAATAAAAACACTTTCTAGCCCTGATTACATGGCTTATTTGTTTGGAGCATCATGCTGTACACCAAAATGTTAGAGGTTCTATTTCTGGTCAGGGTGCGTACCTGTGTTTCAGGTTCAATCTCTGGTCAGAGTGTGTATGGGAGGCAACCAACTGATGTTTCTCACATCAGTATTTCTCTCTCTCTCTCTGTGTCTCCTTCCTTCCCTTCCATCCTCTCTTTTTCTCCCTTCTGTCCCCCCCTTCCTCTCTCTCTAAAATCAATAAAAAACATACCCTTAGGTGAGGATTAAAAAGAAAAAAAAATTCTCTACTTATTCTTAATTGATCTAATAGGTAACAATTTGTCCAAAATAATATAATAACACTACTCAATTTGTATGATTATATTCATAGTTTTTGCTGTAAACAATCAATATTTTATGAATAGAGTACAGGAGAATTTGGTTCTGACTTAGTAATAGAAATTATTATTATCAAGAGATAAAAAAGATGCATTCATAAAGATAAACACTAAAATTTAAGGAAAAAAGAAAGCAGCTTTTCATTGCTGTCAAACTAACTAGTCTGACTCTGACAGATCATGATTTTCCTGCTGAACATAAACAAATACTTTCTTGCTCAAATTATTCAACCTTCGGCTACTGGGATCTCTTTCTCATGGCTCCTCTGTCCCTTACACATGGTTGGCTGTTTTTCTTGGTTTAGTGCTTCCTTACTTTTTGGCATTACAAAATGCCCCATCCCTAAAGTCAGCTGTTTTTCCAAGGAGTCTTGGTTCTTTTTATTGGAGAGTAATATTAGAAACCAAAATTTGGTCACAGAGTGTGTTTGTTCCTATTAGACTCTCCTTACTTCTAGGCAGTCTCAACCAACAGAGTAAGAAAATATATGTGTGTATTAACACATGTATATGTGCATATCTATATCTATATTAATATATAGATAGATTAAAAAGGTAGATAAATATATCCCCATCACTATCTCTATCAAGCTAAACATGAGTTCATAGCGATGTCTTCATTTCTAATACACTACCACATGGATCATTCCAGCTTTCCCCATGCTCATCTTCATCCTCTTACTCAAACAGTGAGAATTCTGTCTCCCTCTGCCTCCCTCTATTTTTTTAATTGTTCAATTCCATTTATGTTACTGGTCCAAGCAAGAAATCAATTTTCAGTTTTTTCAGCGTATTCTTATTATAAGGTAGGGAGAGAACTTTCAGTCTCATATGTGGGAGCTGAAACAGGAAGTGTTGTGAACATATTTGTTGTACATGTTATCATAGCCAACATGTATACATGAACACCTCCAAATATAGGGAGCCCAGTTTATCAAGATCCCCCTCTCTTTCCCTCTCCTTTTCACTGATGTCAAACTTACACAGATCTGTGTGTTCTTCCAGATTTGTCTGTTCTTCTCTCAAACAAGCATATTATTGATAACTTCCTTGCATATTTTATTCCATCTTGATATGTTTCTCAGAGAACCCTGGTATAACAGTCTAACTTTAGACATCTGTACCCACTCACACTATCCATACTGAGAATCACTAGTTATAATAATCATATATTAATTTATCACAGAAACATTACAAAAGAGATAGGTAAATGTGTAAATTGGAATGATACTAACTCACCTGTTAGATACCACTCTACCCATCAGAATGACTGTTATCAACAAGATAAGTAATAACAAGTGTTGGAGAAGATATGAAGTAAAATGAATCCTCATTCACTGCTGGTGGGAATGTGTAGCCACTATGGAAAACAGTATGGAGGCTCCTCAAAAATATAAAGAATAGGGCTGATATATGACCCAGCAATCCCTTTTCTGGGTATCTACCTGAAATATTCAAAAATATTTTTTCAAAAAGATGTATGTACCCCTATGTTCATTGCAGCATGGTAGTCAAGACTGGAAACAACCTTGGTGTCTTTCAAAGGGTGTTTGGATGAAGATGTAGTACATGTACACAATGGAATAGTACTCAGCTGTCAGAAAAGATGAAATACTGCCATTTATGATACCATGGACAGATCTTGAGTATATCATGTAAGTGAAATAAATTAGATGAAAAAGAACAAGAACTATATAATTTCATTCAAATGGGGGGATATAAAACTGGAAGCAATAAACAAAACAAATAAGACTCATGGACACAGATAACAGTATGGTGGCTACTAGAAGGAAAGAGGGTTGAGGGGAGGTTAAAAAGGGTGAAAGAGGGTCAGATATATGGTGGTGGAAGGAGACTAGACTTTGGGTGGTGAGCACAGAATGCAATATATAGATGATGTATTATGGAATTTAATGTATACTTGGAACTTACATAATAACCTTATTAACCAGTGTCACCCAAATAAATGTAATTAAAAAAAAAAACAAAACAGGAGTAGACAGATCTGAACCCAGCTCTGTGTCCTCAAAGCTGGGGCCCTGCCTACAGCCAGGCATCCACAATTTTGTTGGGGAAATTGTGTATGAACAGTTATGATGTGACTGTGTATGGCATGGGGTGGAGAGTGATCAATTAGTGGCCCAGAAAAGCCTCCTCTTTTCTGAGGAGGACGCCTGAGTAGGGGGACTCCAATCAGTGACCTCACTTCTTGACAACAGAGCCCTGTAGAACTTGGAACCGTGGTAACCAGGCAACCACATTCTACAGCAGGCCCTGCCCAGGGCACTTGGCTGGAAACACTGGAGAGAATAACATATTCTCTTGCTGCTTCCCCATGTCCCAAGGCTGTGTCCTCAAGAAATCCCATGCTGATAGTCTCTGTTCTAACACTGCAGATGTTGGCTCACTTCTCACCTCAGGCACCTCTGGCACTTTTCTTGGAGGGACCCAAAGGTAACACAGGAAGACCCAGGGTAGTCAGTTTAGGCCAGACACCACTCTGATCTCACCTGGGCAGCCCTGTGGCCCCCACCCAAAGTGCGCAAAAGAGGGAAGGGGTGGTTCATCTGTGGAGGGCCTATTCCAAGCAGAAGCAGGCTTAGACTGGGTCAAAAGTCTGATGGGCTGGTCATGTTCACACCCAAGTCAAGGCTGACTGGGTGGATGTAGTGTATGGAATGATGCCCTTCCGCTCCAGGTTTATCCTGAGCCCTGGAAATTAATCTTATTTCACCTGGGTGGAGATCTGTACAGACACAGGTTTGTGCCTGATTTGGGAGCAGAAGGTCAAATGGGCAGAAGTAGCAGCAACTAGGGCCAAGCATTGCTGTGGTGCTTCTGGACCAGCTGCCAGTCACTGTCATTGCAAAGCTTCACTCAGGATCAGTGAGGAGCAACTCAACAGTAGCACCCACTCCCATCTCCCTGAGTGAGGAGCAGATACAATACAGGGGCAGATGTGACACACCACCAAGAGGGGCCAGCACGGGCTTGCAGTGAATGCGGGCACAGAGGGTTCTCTGGAACCAGGGCCCAAGAATGGCCAGAAAAGGCCTCTTGCCCAGACTTTGCCCAGGCAGTTCCCCAGGATCCAATTCAGAGTCAACAGTCAGCTCAAACATTTCAGGTTCCTACCTGGAGTACATCCACCTTCACCCTCCTGGGCCAGAAAACCTGATTCCACAATGGCAGATTCTGAGGCTCCAGTACCAGCTCATAAATCATAGCCAGCTCCAGCTTCAGTGCCTGTACATCTGGAAAAACAAGGTGAATGTGCAGAAGCCAGTGCAGAATAAATGCCACCCTAGAATCAGAGGACTTTCATGCCACCTCCGGAAGCCACTCTAAATCTGCATCCAATACCAAAATCTATTTCATCTGCAGGTTGGGAGCAAGGGCAGATGTGGGGCAGTTTCCACAGGAGACCCTGAGCTGGAACAGGAGCCACTATCCTGCCAGGAAAAAAAAAAATACCTGCACCTGCACTGGATCATGGCAAGAACTCCAAGGTGGCACTGGAACCAGCAGCCCTGAAGGGATAGGATCACCTGCATTGGCACTGGCTCCTGAATAAAACCCCAAGCTGCTAGTGGACATACTGCCCCTGAAAAGTGAACTGTCACCTGCATCTGTACCGTCTCCCACAGAAGACACTGGGCAGTTACAGCACGCACTGCCACTGAATTGAACCATCACCTGCACCTGCGTTGGCAGCTGTGTAAGATCCTGAGCTGCTACTGGACCCACCACCCCTGAAAAGAAAGCCACCACGTGCACCTGCATCAACTGCTGCAGAAGACCATGAGCTGGTGTTGGACGCACTTCCCCTGAAGGGAGAGCCATTGTCTAAACCTAGACTGGCTCCTGCAGAAGACTGAGCTGGTACTAGGTGTACCACCCCTGAAAGACGAGTTGGCTCTAGAACCTACTTACTTCTAGCCGTTGTGCCTCCTCTTCAGCCTGCTTTTTCACCAGATCTTTCATTTTTTTCCATTTGAGTTTTCTCTTTTTCCCTTGTATTTTTTCTTGCATTGTATTGTTTTAAATAAGTAAAGCTTTTTTAAAAGGATACTCTAAAAAATGTGTGAACAGGGATATGCGAAGTAGTACAATGAGGAGAAGCCACTGCAGACTTAGAACGACCAAAATTCACAGCACCGACAAACCCAAATGCTGACCAGAATGTGGAGGAACAGGTACTCGCATTCATTGCCAGTGGGATTGCACAATGGTACTGCCACTTTGTAACACAGTTTAGCAGTGTTTTACAGAACTAAACATAATTGTAAAATACAATCCAACAATGATACCATTTGGTATTTACAAAAAAGAGTTGAAAACTTGTGTCCACTAAAAACTTTATACAGATGTTTGTAGCAGCTTTCTTTAAAATCGCTAAAGCTTGAAAACAACCCAGATGTGTTCAATAAGATAATGGGTAAACTATGGTACATTCAGACAATTAAATACTTTTCAATGTTAGAAAAAATGTTATTAAGCCATGAAAATACATAGAGGAACCTGAAATGCATATTACTAAGTGAAAGAAGCCAATCTGAAAAGGCTACATACTATATGATTCCATCTATATGAAATTCTAGAAAAGGTGAGGCTATGGAGAGTGTAGAAAAGATCAGTGGTTGCCAGGGTGTATGGGGACAATTGGGACATAAATGGTTGAAGCACAGAGGGTTCTTTAGATCAGTGAGTACATTCTGGATAACACCACAATGACGGATACATGCCATAATGCATTTGCCAAAACCCATTGATGTACAATGCCTTGAATGTCTATAATGTGAACTGTGGACTTTGGGTGAATATCATTTGTCAGGGGAGCATCTGCTGTAACAAATTCTGGTGAGGAATGTTGGTAACGGGAGAGACTATGCAAGTGTGAGGGCCGGGGAAACATGAAAAATCTTTGTACCTTCTCCTCAACTTTGCTGTGAACCCAAAACTGCTTCTTTTAAAAAAATATTAATTAGAGAAGAAAAAAGAAATACTGAAAAGACACTGCAGCCTGTTCACAGTCACCCAGTGCACCCTTTGATGTATGGAGAAACCAAGTCTCAAAGAGACTAAATAATTTACCCAACTGCACATATAAGTCACTTGACCTTCAGACTCTTGTATGGTCAACCACACTGGTGAAAAACTTACATTATTTTAAGTTTTTAAGGACTGCTTTGGCTCTCCCTTGATTTGGGCATTTGCTCTGTCACGGGAAAGTCTTGCATCATCTAGTGAAAATCTGAATCAAAAATCCCATTTTAGCATAATCTTACCTTAGAAAATTGAAGTCTCACTTGGTACTAAAATGTAATTTCTAGAAACAACATTTTTAAAACAGAGAAATGTGAAATTGTCCTTGAGACAATTTTTTTTATGAAATAGCCCTTTATTCTTTTTTAATTGTTGTTCTTGAGACAAAATTTTTATTTTTCTTCTCCTATGTGCAGAGTTTTCAAATGACTTAAAGAAAGGCTCAAAGGAGTTTCCGTGAAGTAAGGCTACTTCAAACACTATCCCAATGCACATGAATTAGAATAGAATTAAGAAGGGAGTTTTTAAATGATCCAGAAAGAGAGAGGGGAAGGCAAGGATGTGATTCCTCACCTCAAGGCTTGTTGATGCAGCACTTACTGGGATTCATGCAGGGACATGACAGACAAGCAAACCTAAATGGCCCCAAGTCATTTCAAAGTCATCCCCAGTCCCTTCTTCCTAAGTGCTCCTGTCTGCTGTTTGATCACCTGGGCTTTTCAGGCCTCTGGGGTTTATGCCATGTCCATCAATAGGAGAACCTTCTCATGAAACCTGCTGCTAGCTTTGCACTGTGATCTGTGAGCAGGGATGGCGCCCCCTGGAGCACTCCCTTAGGCCGATTGCTTAGGTCTGAAGTCTCTCCTAGGGCACTGAATCACAGAACTGCTTTTCACTCAGCAGTGGGCCTTCCAAGGAGTTTTTATCTTACAACTTCACAACTTTTTTTTTAACAGTTTGGAGCTGTTCTCATTGATATGTCTCTTTCCCTTTCTGCTCTGAACATGCATCTTGTGTAGGGCAAGGCCGTACAGGCTGGGTCTTTGATCAGGATGCCTCCAGCTACTTCATATACTTGTGAGTGTTGTCTCCTGCATAGAAGCCTGGTTCTAGCTTGTTCCTTCAGACTCTTGTGGGGTTTTTTTGTTGTTGTTGTTGTTTTACATGTTTCTAGTAGACAACAGTATATTTCAACATCTATATGTCCTACAATGTAATCACCTCTAAGAGTGTAGTTACTATCCCTAAAAAATAGGGAGCCCTTCCCAGATTTGCATGCCATCCTTGTGCAAGGCCATGTTAACATCTGTACCTGCACAGCTTTAGTATGTGCTGCAGAAGCAAGTGCTGTTAGACCAGTGACCACAACCAGAAGGGGGTCCCAATTCCCTATCGGGGCTACATACGGTAGCTGTCTCTCAACTCATGCTTTCAACTTCCTGTTATCACAGTGGCTTCTGAGATGGCTTACTGTATTAAATAATAATTCTGCTGTAAAAAAAGATCTGAAGGAATATACTTGTTTATTAAAAAAAAAAAAAAAAAAAAAAAAAGGAGTCCAGAGTAAGAAAGTCCATGGCTGTGAAGTTAGTAAAAGGAAGAGAATAGCAAAGGTCAGAGCAGGGGGTAAAAACAAAAACACATGATACAGAGACCAGAAAAAGTTTAGTAAAGACCAATAAAATCATGAAGTGGTTTTTAAAAAGGTAAAAAAAAATTGACAAACTTTTAGAATAAAGAAAAAAAGAGAGGAGACTCAATAAATAAAATCAGAAAAGCCAGAGACGGTACAACTAATATCACAGAAATAAAAGAATTGTATGAAACTACAATGAACAATTTTACAGCAACAAATTTGGTAACTTAGAAGAAATATTCACATTTCTAGAAACATACAACCTACCAAGGCCAAATCTTAGAGAAATAGACAATCTGATCAGATTAATAACAAGTAAGGAGATTGAATCAGAAATCAAAAATCTCCCAACAGTCAACTCTATTTTTTTTTTATTAAAAATATATATCTCCCAGCAGAAAAGCCCAGCACCAGATGGTATCTCTGGTGAATTCTACTACCCATTGAAAGAAGAATTAACACCAATTCTTCTCAAACTCTTCCACAAAGTAAAGAGCAGGGAATACTCCTACATCCATTGGCTAGAATTATCCTGACACCAAAGCTAAAGAAGGATTCAAGAAAAGAGAATAGAATGGTGATGGTTTTGAGGGCCTGGAAAGGTGAGGAGGACGATGTTGGTCAAAGGGTACAAACTTCTAGTTATAACATGAATAAGTTCCAGGGATCTGTACACAGTATGTTGATTATAGTCAACACTACTGCATTATATTCTTGTAAACTGCTGAGAATAGACCTTTAATATTTTCAACAGTAAAAAGAAATGGTTATTATGTGAAGTGATAGAGGTATTAACTAACACTACAATGGTAGTCATTTCACAGTATCTAAGTGTATCAAGTCAATACATGTACTACATATTGATACACTATACATGTCAATTACATCTCAAAAGAGCTGAAAAAAATTAAAAAGTTGCTATTTTAAAAAAGCCCAAGGCCTCTTAAATTACTTCGGTAAGCTTTTTATTTTCCTCCTATTGAACAATCCATTAACCTGTCTGTGATTCTTGCCCTAGTGCTGCTGCTGCTGCTGCTGCATCAATCCCAAATATTTCTGTCTTGTACACACCTTGGCCTTAAAAAAAATAAAGTTTTCATTAATGTGTTTGCGAAGAAAAATTCCAAACAGTATAGAATTATACAAAACAAATCATTCTAGTCTCCCTTCACTTCTTCCCCAGCTCTTATTTTCCTTCTAGAACTAACCATTTCAACAGTTGGGAATATATTTTTTTCAGGCATCTTTCTGTGCATTTACTTATATACATATGTAAGCCAGATGGAATAGACACAAATATGTTAATTTACATAAACACATGTATTGTCGCATGATGCACTTTATCCATTTAGCCATATGCCTAGTAGGTGAATATATGAGAATACATAATTTTTACCTCACTTTTTTAACAACTTCAAAGTATTCCATAATAGAGAGAAGCCATGAAAGTTTTTAGCCACTTTTCTATAGTTGGGCCTTTAGTTGGGTTCAGATTTCTTCCATTCACATGCAAAGCAATGAACATTCTTGTTGACATATGCTGATATTATGTATGATATAAAATTATATGGTATAAAGTTAAGTTATAAAGTTATGTTATAAAGTTATATGACAATATCTCCAGATTAAATTGCTATAAATAGAATTGTTTTGTCAAAGAAATATTCTACAATTCTAATTTAGATAGACACTGATAATTGCATTTCAAATGGACTTTAGTAATTTACATAGGAACCACAAGTTTCAGAATTTGGTATCATTTATCTAATTAGGTAATCTAAGATTTTGTCAACCTTATGAATGCAAATTTATACATTAATATTTTAATTTGCATTTTTCTAATTGTCTCTGTAGTTGAATTCATCTGCTTTTGTACATTTAATTTATTAGCCTGTAGATTTCCTGATAATACCTTATGTTCATGTTTTTTCTTTTCTATCCAGTAGTTGTTTCACTGATTTAATAAAACAATGTATGCATTCCAGGTATTTGTAATTTCTATATATCACTAATTTAGTGGTGATACCCAGTGTTAAGTGGTATATATTTATTGCTTATTTTTATATTTCTTCTCTATACATGTAGATATTAAACTCCATTAGTTTGGGGTCCTCGTTTTATATTCTGTCTATCATGCTCAGCACACAACTGAGACAGAATAAATATTGACTTAATATTGATTGTCAATTGATAATGGAAATGACAATAACAAAATCAAGACAAGGGTCAACAGAACTGTGCTGCTGGCTCAATGCTAAGAGTGAGTGACACAGTCCCCTCTGGGTCAGCCACAGGGTGTTAGGTGAGTTATCAGCCCCGAGTATGGAACCAGAGAATGAAAGAAGCCTGTATTTCCAGACACATAACCACTTATTTTTGGTCAAATCATTTGTTTTATATAGTTTTTTTATTTTTTTATTATTGTTCTATTATAGTTGTCCCAACCTCCTCTTGTTGCTTTCTCTTGCCTGCCCCGCTCACCCCGTTTCCACACAAAACTTCTTTCTAGTACATATTTATAAGCAAATAAATCACGCAGATTTTGCATTTAGATATAAATATTTTAAGTGAATAGAGTACTAGTTTTCTTAGAAATAAAGAATATTTCAAGATTCAAGCAAAATATAGTAGCCCCTTTTCATATTTCAACATTTCTCTCACTGCCAATTAGAATATTCACTTCACTTCTGAAATCCTTTATTCACTTGTTGGCCATATTTTGAGGTAACACCCAACATATTTCATTCCTGGGCTTGGAGGCATGTTTTGTGTTTCTGATATGGAAGAATATGGTTTTCTCTAAATTATGTTTTAAAAGCCTATGAGGTCATTTTAATCAGTCTATAACTCAGATTGTGGGAAAACAGTTTCTCATCCTTGCTGTATTATGCGTATAATCCTAGGGTGGAAACTTTAAATTTATTGTTCCTTTTTTGCAGGGGATGTTGGGAGATGAATGGAAGTAAATGGTCCTCTCAAACCTGTCCTTGGTGGTGTGTGTATGAGGTGGGTGGTTTTAGGTAGAGAGCTAAATATGTGTTATACAATAAAGCTCAAAATTGATTCCTCTCAATCATAATATTTAGCAATACTTTCACATATCAAGATACTAAAATGGTTATTTTGCAATAATAATAAAGAAAGAAATAATTTTTTTTTGCATATCTCTACTCAATGGGAAATTTTATCAACAGGAAAATCAATTGTCCAGCCAAGCTTCCTTCCTTCCTTAATTGAAATAGTGTACTCCATTAATACCACTAAAAGTCTGCCAAAATTCAAAATAAATAAACAATTTATGAATTTAATGTACATATAGAAAGAATATTAGTTACATACAGCTTTTATACATCATAATATAACTGTAATGCACATATTGCACATATTTTATTTAATATTTATAATGCATAATTAATACATAACTATAATTGCTGAAATACTATATGAGAAGCATTAAAATATGTAGAAGGAAAAAAGGTTGAGATTAAGAAAACTTCAGTTTTAGTGGCTACTGCTACAAGTTGCTTTGGTAAATTAAAAGAATGTCACTCTTTTCTAAAGAAGGTTATTTTTTTTCCAATCCGCAAAATTAGGGGTTTAAACTCAGCAACATTCTAAATTCTTTTCTAGCTGTTAGATTTTGCAAAGGAGTATAATGTTACTATTTCAAATGATTACAAAGGTTTATAGATATTATAGCTTTGCTTTTTTGACATCTTGTTGGTTGCATCTATGATTTATTCAATGCAAAGTCCTGCTCAGGAATACAACTCCCCAATTATAACACTGTTTCTATAAAAAGAGAACAGTATGTTTTAAGATGAGCCTTTTTTGATAGAATATTTATGAGCACATTATATCAGAAATGGGGACTGATATATGTGTATCAGTTTCTCTTAGAGCTAATTGTCCCAAAGAGGTTACTTGTTTTCTGAATATTCTTTAAAATGTATTACTTTGTGGGAAATAATTGCTCATGTTTAATAATTTTAACCCAAATTGTAAAGTTAATATCTTTATACTTAAGATCAAAGAACTTGACTTCTTAGTACCCTTTTCAGTTTCCTTTTGGCACAAATGTTTAAATGCAACAGTGTGTAACATGAATTCTATATTATCCTCTCCTATGCTAATTCAAGAACGTTAGCACATGTGGCTAATTTTACTTTAGACTGCTTAATTTTTATAGTCTTTTTTTCCCCAGGATTTCAGTAGTTCTTTAATGCAACCTTAGTGTGCCTGTGAATATTCATAAAATAAGTAATGTTTAAAGAGTACAGAGTCTCTGTGTGGGATGACAAGAAATTTCTGGAAATGAATGGTGGTGATTGTCGCACCACCATAGAATGTTTGCTTAATGCAACTGAAGTGCACATTTAAAAGTGGTAAATTTTACGTTAGTACATTTTGCTAAAATAAAGAACATAAGTATAGTAAGATCATTACATTAATTATTCCTGGAATTATGTTTGTGAATTCAAAGAAAACACTTCCCTGGAAGAAGAAGAATCAGAAAAATACTTTACATTTAACATTTGAGGCTAACTTTTTTAATGTTGGATTCTAGATATCTAAGTATCTATCTCCAAGCAAGTCTGCTGTAATAATAATTTCAAAGTAATAGCTGTCTCAAGGGTATGATGACCTCTATGGGTCTATTAATTCCATATCCATATACATGTTTATAGTTCTTTCCTTGTAACCAGAATATTCACCTCTGTCATTTTGATGATAGGGATGTGAATGGAATACACAATTTCAGTTGCTAGAGTAGGAACAGACAAATTCAGAGAGAATACTGGCAATCCCCACAAGTTTGTAGAGCTTCCTCTTTTGAGTTATTGGCATATGCAATTTTCCTGTGTCTATCAGAGACTAATTACCACCACATTCTCAGGAGTGGCAAAAGCAATATATAAATGAAGGGGTACAGAGAAACACCAAAATACTGTTCATGTGGAAAACTCTAAATCTGAAGATGAAAGTCAATCTGATATTGGGGAAAATGTCAAAATCATCAACAAAGTTGATCCTCATTAAATCTAGGACATATTTAGAAATTAGTAGTATAGGCCATTGTCCTTTAGAAAAGGATGGTTCAGTCCAGGAAAATAGGCTTTTAACTCCTGCAGCACCTAATGCTATGCATTCTCACAGCACAACTGCCTCTAAATATTTTGCTGTTGAGACTAATTGGTACAGAGCTAGAAGCACTTTGAGCAACACTGATCAATTTGTATGTTGTGGTTGACCGCTGTGTCTCTAGCTTTGTTTAAGCTTTATCCTGCATCAAATGCCTAACTCTATTTGGTATCAGATCCAATTAAAAAAAAAGAATTTTTAAAAATGTATTAAAAGACTACCCCTATTCTCAATCAGCTTTTATTTCATAATTGAAAAAAAATGTGTTTTAAACAAGACTCAGGAAATGGTTTTAAATTAAATTTGTATTCGGTATGAAAGAGAAAAATATGGCACTGACAATTCTCATTAGTCCAAATTTCTTTAGGAAGTATTCAGGATACAGAAACAATATAACAAATTATGTTTAGGTAAAACTTCACTGACAAATTATAATGGGGCAACCCCATTGGGAGAAAATTCCAGAAGAAATGCCTGGATGCTGGACAGAGAGTAACAGAATTAAAGGAAATAATGACATAAATCGGATGTCTGAATTGAGTAGTGAAGAATTGGAAATACTCACTTGCTAATTACTAAATATTTTAAGTGCTAAAAGTATTGCTAATACCAAATAATTATTGTGTTTTTTCTTTAATAAAATTTAAAAAAATTGTACAATTTACCACAACATGCATAAAATTTGGTAGTTGTATCTTTTATAGGTAACACTTAAAAAATCAAGACTGCAATCCCACCAACAGTGCACTAGGGTCCCCTTTTTTCCACATCTTCTCCAACACTTGTTGTTTGTTGCTTTGTTTATGATGGCCATTCTGACTGGTGTGAAGTGGTGTCTCATTGTGGTTTTAATTGGCATCTCTCTGATAGCTAGCGATACTGAGCATCTTTTCATGTATCTCTGGATCCTCTGTATGTCCTCCTTGGAGAAGTGTCTGTTCAAGTCCTTTACCCATTTTTTTATTGGGTTGCTTGTCTTCTTAGTGAAGTCCTGTGAGTTCTTTATATGTTTTGGAGATTAAACCCTTGTCAGAGGTATCATTGGCAAATATGTTTTCCCATACAGTTGGTTCTTTTTTTAAATTTTAATACTGTTTTCTTTAGCTGTGCAGAAGCATCTTATTTTGATGAGATCCCATTTGTTTATTCTTTCCTTTATGTACAACCACTATGGAAAACAGTATGGAATTTCCTCAGAACACTAAAAATGGATCTGTCTTTTGACCCAGCAATTCCACTGCTAGGATTATATCCTAATAACCCTGAAACGCCAGTCCAAAAGAACCTATGCACCCCAATGTTCATAGCAGCACAATTTACAATAGCCAAGTGTTGGAAGCAGCATAAGTGCCCATCATTAAATGAATGGATAAAAAACTATGGTACATTTACACAATGGAATTCTATGCAGCAGAAAGAAAGGAGGAGCTCCTACTTTTGCAACAGAATGGATGGAACTAGAAAGCATTATGCTAAGTGAAATAAGCCAGGGGTAAATGACAAATACCATATTATTTCACCTTTAACAGGAGCCTAAACAAACAAGCAAAATATAACCAAAGACACTGAAATAGAGAACAGGCTGACAGTGACAAGGTGGGAGAGGGGAGGGAATTTCAGGAGAAAAGGGGAAGGGTTTATGGGAACAAGTATAAAGGACACATGAACAAAAACTAGGTGGGATGAAAATGGGAGGGAGATGGGGAGGGCTGGGGAGGTGGGCTGGGATGGGAGTAAAAGGTAGAAAACTGTACTTGAACAACAATTAAAATTAATTAATTAATTAAAAAATCATAAGACTGATGATCATAATACGTTAGTGACCATATATGAAAAGTAGAGTACTGTAATATGAATCTTAAAGAAAAAGAAAAATGTAAAGATTGAAATGAATAAGGCATAATTAGAAAAAAATTTAAAAAGAGTAATGAATAGTAAATGCCATAGTAAGAGACTCTGAAGTTTATTCTCATGATTGTCATTAAATAAGTTGTGCGTTTTTTGGGTTTTTTTTTTTTTTTTGCTTTTATAGTGACAGCATAATTTGCTATAGTTTTTAGATTATATTTTATTTGATTAGTCTGGGGTAGGAGATGGAGAGAAATCTTTGTTAAATTAACACAAAAATAAGTAAATGGAAACTCCATAAAAGACTGTTATTTTATGGGATTCAAATAGGAACTGGTAGTTCACGGCATAGGTAAGGAAGGTCTGAGTGTGACCGTTGAAGTCACTCAAAGAACGCACTATGAGGATTTTTGTCTGGAAGTTCGATTTTGTCCCCGCAGCTTTGCTTAAGAGAGTTTCTGTTCCTTTATGCTGGTAACTCAGTATTGTTTTTTTCCAACAGTCTCATTCTTTTTGTCTTTGCCTTGAGAACTGTGGATATCAATACAGTAGGCTCTCTATGTCCTGTCCTCAACACCAGCAGTTTCCTGCATGTGATAGTCTGAGATTCTGCAGATGCCTCTTAATCCCACAGCCATGCTGAGGCCCATTTGTCCAACGTAAGGTTTTCCCCAGCAGCAGGGAACATGAAACTATTGCTGTGAGTGGTAGAATATTGCCTTTCATTAGCTGTAGGGTGCAAGTGACCTTGGATGAGGTTAGAATAACATTTCTGTTTTTGTGGGTGCTTTTTAAGATTTTATTGATCCAATTTATGAATGCCTTGACAGGGGGCGGGATTGTTCTTCTCTTGCACTGTTTTTTCCTTAGCTTGTTAGTGACTTCGCTCTCAGCTCGACAGAATTTAATCAAATAGCTGGCTGGGAATCCATTCTCTGCAACGGTCACATGGAGTTTATGGATTGTCTATAGGAAGAAAGAGAATCTAGCCATAGCCTCAGTTTGATCTATTAACCTTAGATTCCATTCTCTCAGTTTCAAATCCAATTCTGAAAATGCTTGTTTAAATAACCCCAAGTTACATTTAGTGTTAAAGGTTGCAAAATATCAACCTCATAAGATTTGCAGAAGATAGAAAAGGTGGAGGCAGGATATCCGGCACCTGTTTTCACAGCCTGATTCTTTCTCAGAACAGATATTAAAGTAGAAACAACTTACGTGATTTCAAATATTTTTTATTGTGTTTACTATATACTTATGTAGTGTTCCAGGCACTGGCAATAAAGCCATGGTGTTGGGTTTGCACATTCGTGGGGAGACATGATCCCTTACCTCAAGAGTTCACCTTAGAAAGTAAAACCACACAGCTAATTTAAAGCACTATATTACAAAGAAATGCCGGCAGCCTAATCTAGTCTGGGGCGGGGGCCAGAGAAAGCCCCCTCTAAGAAATGCCATTTGAACTGGGGGATGTGCAGATGGTAGGAGAATTTCAGATAACTTACCACATTTAGTTTGGTGTTCCTCACCATCTCTGTCACACCCAAACCCCACACAATTTAGCTTTTTCCACTAGATATGGCTTTTGTAAATGGAAGGTAAAAATGTCATTAGATATGAAATATATTAGCAAATTATGAATCTTTCTTTTCCAAATAATTAAAAAACCCATTGCTCATAGTAAATTGAAAAACAAATAGATATTACTTAGAGAACTAGCTTAGTCTCCAGTGGAATATGTAACTTTTGGACATTTTGTTTTTTATTTGCAAATGGTAATAATACCTATCTTTTGGATTGGTTGGCCAATTAAATGAGATAGTGTATGTAACATCCTCATAAAATATTTACTTATAATAGACCATTATTATTGCTTCTCTTCTCCTTGTCCCACTGTATGTAACCTTGCTTGAGGATTACGGGACACTTATTTCACCCTGATTACTGTTTATTGTCTTTAAAAACCAGTTTTTGAAATTCCAATTAGCCACCTGTCAGAAGAGTTCTATTAAAAGTATCAGCTCCACCATCAAGAAATTTCTTTTCATGCCCTGGCCAGGTGGCTCTGTAAGTTGGAGTGGCATCCCATAAACCAAAATGCCGTGGGTTCGATTCCCAGTCATGGCACATACCTAGGTTTTGGGTTTAATCCCCAGCCAGGGCACTTGTAGGAGGCAATCAATCAATGTTTCTCACATCAATGTGTCTCTCTCTTTCTCTCTCTTTCACTTCCTCTAAAATCAATAAATCAATAAACATCCTCAAGTGAGAATTACTTTTAAAAAGAAGTTTATTTTCTTAAATCCTAATCATTCCACACTTAATATTAAGGAAATGAACACAATTTAATTTTGTAGTTACCAACAAGGAGCTATAGAGAAATGCGAAGCTCAAGAAGAGTGATAATGATGTTTCTGATGCCTACCTTTTCCTTTATCCAATGTAAGGTTTGTCTTTGTCTCTGTTGATCCTCCAAATCAAACATGGCGGCCAGTTATAGTGTCCTCAAATCCCGTTCCCTGTTTGGAAACCCTCTTTTCCCCCAGCCCCTTACCATGGGCTACCTCTGAACCTCAAAATATGCCCAATTGTTGCCATGCTGCATTATAATTTATTTTTAAGTAAAAATTATTTTAGAGCAGTTTTAGGTTTACAGCAACATTAAGAGGAAAGTATGGAGATCTCCCTGCTCCCACACATGCACAGCCTCCCCTCTTATCTAAGTTTCCGCCAGAGTGGTGTTTGTTCTAACTGATGAACCTCCTTTGATATCTCATCATCACCCAAAGTCCATAGCTTACCTTATTTTCATTTTTGGTGTTATATCTTGTATTATTTTTGAATTATCTCCGTGTGGGTTTTGAACAGTGAAAATGACATGTATTCACCATTGCACTATCTTAAAAAAGTTTGTCTTGAAAATCCTCTGTGCTCCACTTATTCATAGATCTCTTACCCATGACGACCACTGGTCTTTTTACTGTCTCCATGTTACCGAACAGCAAGTGAGGTCCTGCTGCCCAGTGCCACCCTCTAGGCAAAATTCTAGAGGCAGAGGTTTGGTGATAAAGGACAGGAGTCCTTATTCAAAAGCTACACAGTTTTGATATAACAGCTTTCCACATGCATTAGTCACTTAAGTCTATCAACTACCACCAAAGTCTTTAACTCCTTAGTTACAATTTTAATCACTTAACGTATATCAATTAAGGCTAAACTCTTTAACACCTGAGTTCTGCTATCATTCCCCCAGTTAGTTTCAATTATCTTACTTCTATAGAGTTAGTTTAAAAACTAAATATATATATATATATATATATATATAAAAGCTACACAACTTTGGAAGAATGGCAGGTTTCTGCATCAGAGCTTGCCTCCTCTAGAATACCAAAAGAAGAATAACCCTGCCAGCCTCTGCCAAGCCATCCTGATCCTAGGCTTCACCTGGAGTTCCTTCCATGCAAATACCATCTGTTGGGAAACTCAGGCAGCTGCAGCATGATCCTGACCATCCAGGAATCCTCAAGGAAGAAGAGAACCAGGGAGAGCCCCAGAGAATGTGCCTGAGATAAAAGTGCTCCGGAGCATTCAGCTTCTCAGCCAGTCCCATCCTAGTCTGTTTAACTAGGCACTGTCCTCCTATGACTCCTTCCTACTCTTCCCCAGTGGTCTGATCAGATTTGTCTGTATCATCCATAGTTTTTAGTTGGAATCATACAATATGTAGTCCTTTCAGATTGGCTTTTTTATTTAGTAATGTACATTTGTTTCCTTTATTTCTTTTTTGATAGTTTTTATTGTTGTTATTTTTTGTTTGTTTTAGCACTGGATAACAGTCTGTTATCTAGATATAGCACAGTTTATTCATCCATCACTTCTTAAAGGACATCTTGGCTGCTTCCAAGTTTTTAGTTATGAATAAAGCTGCTACCCCTCTGTGTGCAGGTGTTTTTTTTGCGGACATGTTTGCAGCTCGCTTGTTACATAGCAAGGAAAGTAATTGCTGGATCATAAAATAAAAGAATGTTTAGTTTTATAAAAAAATGCAAAACTCTTTTAAAGTTTCTGTATCATTTTGCATTCCCACCATCAACGAATAAGAGTCCCTGAGAATGTTTCCATGTCCCCAGCAGCACTTGGTGTTTTCAGTGTTTGAATTTGGACCATTCTAATGGATATGCCATGGTGTCATTGTGGTTTTAATTTGCAAATCCCCAATGATATATGGTGTTTACCAATTCCTTAATGTCATATGATCATTTGCTATCTGTATATTTTCTCTGATGAGTTGTCTATTTATATCCTTAATAATAATTTTCTCATGGTATGGGGCTTATCTTCTCATTTTCTTGATATCTTTCACAGAACATTGTTTTATAACTTTAATTACGTTCAACTTATCAATTATTTATTTCATAAACCATGTCATTGCATTTACTATGTTATTGTCATAATGAAGGTAGTCTAGATTTCCTATTTTACATTCTAAGAGTTTGAATAGTTTACATTTCTGTCTGTGATCTATTTTGGTTATTTTTTGTGATGAATATAAAATTCATATCCAGACTCATGTTCTTGTTGGAGATATCAAGTTGTTCCAGCATCACTTGTTGAAAGGCTAAAGTTTCTCCATTGTATTGCCTTTGCTCCTTTTTTTTTTTAAAGAATCAGTTGAATATATTTATGTAGGTCTATTTCTGGACTCTAATAATTTATATTTGGATGTTTGTTTCTTCATGTGTTGTAAGATTTATAAAGTCTTGCATCATATATTAAACCTCTGTATGCCTAAGACACAAATATAGGAACAGGATAAATATTTATAATTTGAAACTCTCTATGAAATTGAGATGATCAATTAATTACTCCATAGAAAATATAGATAATATAAGGTTCTTAAATATGTTTTCTTAATACTCTTGTAATGTGTCACATAAATATGGAATTCTCTAGATCATTCCAAATTGTCTGATCAGATAACACTCCTGGGGCACTTTTAATCTTATGACCCAAATTTGTTCAAGGAAGTGTCCTTGGAATCTATATTGTTATTAAAAATCCCAGGTGATGTTTATGTTTACCTACAATTAGGTACCATTGATATATGTGAGAAGTAATTTCAAAGTTCATGATATCTGACATTGAATGGAAATGCATACTACATTTTTAAAGACTTTATTTATTTATTTTTAGAGAGAGAAAAGGAGGGAGAAAGAGAGGGAGAGAAGCATCAATGTGTGGTTGCCTCTCACATGCATCCTGCTGGGGACCTGGCCTGCAACCCAGGCATGTGCCCTGACTGGGAGTCAAGCTGGTGACCCTTTGGTGCACAGGCTGGGGCTCAATCCACTGAGCCACACCAGCTGGGGCTGCACGCTACATTTACAGTTTATTTATTCATTTACTTAACAAACATGTACTGAGCTCTGAGATGATTGGGCACTAAGCCTGGAAGGAAAGGTAAGTTATAGTGACAAGTAAAGGATGAAAATAAGTGGGCAGAACAGAAGCATAAAGAAGTGTTTAGAAAGATTAGAAAAGACTTCAGAGAGTAGATAGTATTTTATAATATCTTTAGTATGTTTTTCATCTGACTTTCTTCTGACTTTTTCTTAGCCTTAATTAGGATGGATATATGATCCAATATTATTTTTTAAGATCCATTATCTCAGGCAATTGAAATATCCTATCAATGAGTGTAACATTTATTACATCACTCAAGGTAACATTCCAGGTTTGAATAACTACATAACATTTTTGCTGAATTGTGTTGGCGTTGTGTTGGTGACTTGTCAAAGACTTCTTCAGTTGAATAAATTCTGTGGCTTCAAAAGAAAGAAGAAAAAGACCAAACACATTTTAATTTTAATTACTACAAAAAGGGCAAGAACATTTTTGCTATTAGGAACAGAAGACATTTTTGTTTAAGTTTGCCCCTTTAATGAGTTACATTTGTAAAAATGAGCTAGGGATAATAATATTAAAATAACATTTGATTCTGAAAATGGTAGTTATATTTACATTGTAAATGTGGTCAAACCTATGTATGCAGGTGTAAATATCACATCATATACATACATTCAAGGGAAGATACTTACCAACAATTTTAATATTATTTTATTTCAAAGACAAGAATGTTCTAAACAGATATAAAAGTCATTATACTAACTATTTCAAATGAAGACAAACCATAGTTCAATATTCTAGTGCTCTTTTATTAAACTAGATCTTGATAGTTTTAAAGGTGCTGCTTAACCTCTCTGGGCATCATTCTCCTAATGTGGAAGATGTTGGCTGATCTCTAACATTTCTCTTACTTTAAAGTTTTGTGATCTAATATCTACTCAGTATGTATAGCATTATGCATATGGATGGTCTTCAATAAAAATTTTGTTTGAGTGAATAAAAACAACTTATACCCTACTAGCTGCCTTTAAGTGTTCTCAGATAAAGATTTACTTACTGTTTGCACAACTTTCTGTGGACCATATACATATACATTATGTACTAATTTTATTCCTTGCAGTATGTATATAATGTACTAGTATTTTTTCTATATCCATTAGAAATCATAGCATGATTCTGTATAGCCCTGTTGAACAGGGAATTGTAATAGAACCCCCCCCCCACACACACACACACACACGCACGCCTCTTTTTACTCTATGGTACTTTTTGCCTGCCGCCAATATGAGCTGTGGCTCTCAGTGCTAGAATTTGGTAAAAAAAGAAAGGAACTGTTTATTCAAAAGGTATACATGTTCAGAATAATGGTGGAATGTTGTCCTTAAATCCCAAACAGCCACAAACACACACATACCATCCTGCCTCCCCTTGCCAAACCAGGCCAGTCAGGGGTACCATATCTCAGGGGGGAAAAATAGAAGTCCATAGCTCAGCTAGGCTCCTATTCTTAATCCAAAATTGCATCCTCATGATGGGCAGGGGGATCCCTCTGCATCCTTTCAAACCATGTGACCAAGACTTCACACCACTGCTACATGGTCAAGGGGCTTCTCCTTCCCCAGCTGCATGATCAGGAATCCTGCATGCATGCTACATCCTGTTTTTTTTCTACTCCTTTCTAAGCTGTGTGGTCAAGGGAGCCCTTTTTTCCACTCCCAAACCACATGGTAAAAAGTCCCAACATGACTGTTGCTCCTGGGTTTAAATCCCGACGTAGATCTTCCTCAGTAACCTCATTTCTGACTCCTCCCATTCTAAGTTACACTTGCCAGCAGTCTGGTTTCTTCTGCCTTTTTCTGCTGCCATTGTTAGTCTGGGCAAGTGTGGAAGTGTGGCCCTATGGTACAGAAGTTTCCTCCGAGCTGCTCTCACAGGTGCAGGAACCCCTCTGGCTACATCACATCATGGGTTAGAGTCATGCCCATCTCCCTGGCTCTGAGCAAAGGCACAGCTTTTAACATTATTAAAGCACTAGCCAAGTTCTTCAGACATGCAGTGGCCCTGCTCTGCTTCCCTCTTCCCCCAAGTGATAGCTATGGGGGCTTTAGGATTTCTGGAGGGACCTCCATCGCAGCACCCCTGTACAGAATCATTTTGTTCTGCCTACTGAGGTGGGAGAGTCTAAGGTAAAACTACGATATTTTCACCTAAAATTAAGGGTATTTTTATGAGCGTACATAAGACCAAATTGCAAAATTCTGTACTGCAAGAAGAGAGGGTATTCCTACCATAAGATTAGAAAAGATAAAACATAGGTAACATTTAGGCAATGAGAAGGAAATAAAAATGTTTATAAATGACTCAACTTTGGGAAATTTCTTTCTCTGGAATTTTCCTTGATCTTAACAACAAGAACAGGTTCCTTATGATTTGGGTGGACCTGGCATGCCATTATTAATCAATAGTGTCTTATTGATTGATTACTGTCTTCAAATTTTTCATATCAACCATGCTATTTATTAAGTCCATTTTAGAAGAATGTGGCTGCTTTATTCATCCAGAATTTATTTATTTGGACATGGCCAATGTGGATTAATAATATTTTTTTCAAAGGTGATTTTTTAAAAAATATGTGACCATAGCTTTGAAAACAGATGTTAAAGTGCATCGTATTAGTTGTTTGGTATATTATCTTTAGAAAAATGTGTGCTTTTCATTTACAATTGCTTTTTTGAGAAATCTTAGCTAATTCCAGCTGGACTTGCCATAGCCTTCAAGGACAAGTTGATGTCATGCTTCACTGCATGTGTTATGCTGATAATCAGCATCATTGGACCCGAAACTCTGCCATTTTTTCTTTTTCTTTTTTTTTTGTGTGATTGACCTTGTTACTTTAAAGGTGGCAGGAATGGGAGGAGAAATTTGGCAAAGCATTGAAAAATCAGAACATTTCATAGCTCAGCAGTTCATTCTAGACATTAAGGTCAGACCAGGTGCTGAATGACCTGACAAATTTGGAATGAACAGCAGGACAGCTACCTCAGGAACATCAGATTTTCACAATGTCACCACAGCAGCCCCCAAATAAGAGAGCTACTAGCAATCCTTTTCATTATCTGTCTAGTATTATTTGCACAATAACTCGTTTTCTTTTCTTTCCAAAGAGACTGCATGGACATAAGTATATCAATAAAAATGGAGTTTTACGTAGTCCTGGAATAGGTAATGCAGCAATTTGTAATGTGAATCACTTTGCTGATGTAATAGCAAGAAGGTGAAGTTCAAATGGCACTTTTTAAGCAGATATATTAAAAGCCGTGTAGCAGAACCCCACACTACCTGCAGACATGCAAGTTCTAACAAGGAAGTTGAGTATAATAAGTGACATGAAAGTTACATAATTCAAAAAGAATCCCTTTTATCTTTATTTAACACTGTTTTAAAAATGTACCATTGTAGGTTCTGTAAAGAAACTTAAAACTGGATACTCAGTTGTGATATTCATAGATAGGTAATACCAGCCTATAATATATAATTTTTAATTCATAATTTTTTCTCTCACATATAAACAGAGCCTGAAAATTATTCATTCATTAATTAAGTCCCTTGGTATGAAATGAAAGAAATGAATTTTTGTATCTATTCCTCCTCCCCCATCTTCTTTCTCATTCATCTCACTATTTTCCTCCATCCATTGTGTTCACATTACATCTCACAAACTCAACATTTTCAGAAGTACACTTCTCACAAAATTGTCAGAACTATTTCACTTTCTGCCCTACCTTGGCATAGAGTTCTAACTAAACCTAAATATATCAAATTAGTAAAGTTTTTCCTAGTTTAGGAAAGTGTTGAGGTTTATTAATTATTGTCCAAATAACCTTTAATTGTGACATAACTGAAGCAGTGTATGAATTGTTTAATTCTACTTCTAGTTTGAGAAAATATGTCATGAACTTATCAACATCTGGAAAATTTACTTCAAAAAACAAGCCTTTGCATACACCGATGATAAAAATTTTGCCTAAATTTATCTGATTATATAATTTCAACTTAGCTGTTTTGGCACCTTGTTCCTTGAAGGCCATTTTTCACCACTACAGTAGGAAATGGTCAGAATTGACTCAATATTTATATTAATTTTGAAATTTAAAAAGAATTATTACAAACACAAAATATTTGTTTCTCTCCTTTCACTTAATCTTTCCTTAACATTTGAGAAAGAACCTCAAAACATTGTGTTGCCTCAGTGACATTTATTATGAGCACTGTTATCATCATAGCGTGTAGATAAACATATACTTTTACATGTGTACTATGTATGTAAAAGTATGAAGTATGCACCCAACCATTTCTTGACTGTAGAGAGAATTCTAACATCTACCTTTTTCAAATACCAAACCTGTGGTAGACAGACTGCTGTGCTATGGCCCGAGTGTTGTGTTCCTCGGGGAGTACGTGGCCTTAGAGGTAAACAGATGAGAAATGCACTTCTATATCGTTAACTAAAATATTAATGAAATTCTCCCTGACTTTCTGGAGGAAAGTTCAGTTTGGGTTTTTACCAATGTCTGGAAACTTTCCCAGTACGTCCAACTATCCTGAATGCTCCAAGAAAGCTACTTTAAAAAATCAATACTGTAACAAAGACTTCAGCTGAACAGGTTCTCAAAGAGGGTCATAATTTAAATGTGCAAAAAAAGGTGTAAAAATTGGGGAGGAGAGAGATGGATCAATTATGATCACAATAAAGATTGTAAATTTTGGTATTTCTAATGGTTAAATATATTTGAATTTTGTGACAGCATTATTGTACTATGAATTATTTCAACAGAAAATAATTATATTTGAAAAGTCGGAAAATTATTTTTAACTCAGACCAAAAATGTGTATCCTGTGTCATTTCCTTCTAGTAGCTAATGTGACTAGAATGAACTTTAAGAAAGAAGAGAAAATCTTTATTGCTTCTTCCACATCATTCTATTTGTTTCATGGTGTAGGAGAATTAAAATTATCTTCTATAAGAGATGCAGTTGGTCATTTCTTTGTCAGGGAGGCTGCCAGAATAATCGATGTCATATAACAGCTCTTTAAAAGGCTGCTCCTGGAGAGGGACAGTGGATGTCACAAGTCACTCTCTAGCTAATAACATGGAATGCTTATATTATATAAACATTGACATTAGCCCTTTAATCTGCTCATAGGATGGTTTTAGAGTGAGTGGTCACTTGTTCTCAGGTTAGGGTAGTTTCCTGAAGGTTTGCTTCTCTAAGAGATCTGGTCTGCCAATCGAATCTCCTGTGCCAAAGGAATCCAAGCATCTGTCCTCTAATCTTATCTTGTATTTGTTGAGAGAAACTGCTGTTTTGTCACTCTTGTTAAGCTAAGCTCCAGATAATTTGAATTCATTAATTTACAAACTCCCTTAGGTTCTTAATAACTTGTATTTTAATATATTGTTGATTATTATACTTTTTAAAAAGCAGAAAATTCCCTAGCATAAATTTAAATGAAACCAATCTGACAGATTATAATGCAAATTAACTGAACTGCAGAATCATTTCTGGCTTTTCTTTTCATTCAATCAAATGTCATTTCTCTTAGATTCTATCTCCCCAATGTCTCTGATAAGCATTATTTATTTATCATTTTACAAAGATTTTGGAAGCCCTATAAGGTCCTAAGCTAGAAACTGGATAAATACTAAATGCAAGTAAATACTAAATGATATAGCCTTCCTGGTTGTTCAAGAGTTCACAGGTTACAATGAGAAACAAATAAGGAAATGAATCAGAATTCTAAATACAGTACTGAGGGAGATAATTAGTTAAGTTTTTATTAACTATTCAAGTCTAAACTCTACGGACAGAAATTTCAAAAAAAAAAGCTCAAGAAAAAACTGTTGAGGTGATGGGTTGGGTAAAAGTTGTGAGTATGCAGGAGTCAGCCAAGATAGGAACCACTGACCAATAAGAAACCAGTAAGATAAAAAAGTAATTCTGGATTTAAGACAGCCTAGTGGGCCCTGGCCAGGTGGCTCAGTTGGTTGGAGCATCATCCAAAGCACCAAAAGGCTGCAAGTTTGATCCTCAGTCAGGGTGTGTAGACTATATATATATAGTCTCCTTGGGTGAAGATTGGGGAAAAAACACTAAGCCTTGTGGGACCAGAGCAGATATGAATCCTTATATCTTCCTTATAATATTTTACTTTAATGTAACTTACTTGAACTCCGTAAGTTTATTTCCGTTGTACTACCAGTATATTACCTCTTAGTTCACATTCTAGAAAAAAAAAATTAAACTCATAGCTTAGCCTCTGGATGAATTCCCTTAATTCAACCGCCCACTATAATTCTGTCATATAGGGTGCTGAGGAGTGATATAGGCTACCTGGGTTTATACATTCAGCAGATGCTAAGGTAAGGCAGTTAGGTAAGCTCAGCAGGACAAAATATGCCAAATGCAATATCCTTTCTATACCCACTGCTATTCTCATAGCATAGTTTAATTCTTATATTTAAACTGTCATAGTGACATCCTGACTTACTCTTTATATAGATAAACACCACAGAAATAGCACACAGATAATCTATTTTTAATAATGTTCTCCAGGAACTGGATTTTTATTTTTATGATCACATTTTCACTTACAAGTCTATCTGCCATGCGGGAAGATAGGAGAAACTAGGTAAATGCTTAATGCATGAAGGAATGAGTGAATAACTGAATGATGAAAATGAGGTAGCTTGTCTTGCTTATAAAAGATATTAAACATTTTTTAGGTTGAAATAAATAGAACTTTCATTCATTGGTGAATCTAAGGCAGAGGGGGTACTCCACTTTTAGAGAGAGGGGAAAGGTACAAGGGTTGTCCTTCGTGCTGTAATTGTCACCACCACCAATTTGTTCAAGGCTGTGATGCTGTGATGACTAATGACTGGAGGGCAAGAGCTCCAGAGAAGACTCTAATTTCCTACTTAGGGCAAAGTCCTGTTCTTCACTCTGTAGAATTTGAAATAAATGGATGCCTTTGGGTGCATGCATATTCAGTCTCACTAGGCAAGCACACATGACTTTTCTTTGGACTTTTTGCACACTGACTTTGTTTTTCTGATTTTTATTGTTATAAGTCCACAGCATGTCTTCACTCCCTTTGTTGAAAATGTAGCCTGGACTCCCTATAAAACTACTACTAATAACCTATTAGTTCCTGTTTTGTATTTTATTTAGGTTTTTTTTTTTGAAGCAGTTAGGATAAGACACTAAAACACCAATAATTGTTGAAGCTCATTGGCAGGAAAACAAGAGTTCTGTGTATTACTATAAGTTTGAGTGTCTACAATTTTACATTAGAAAAGTAAATTAAGCAAAATGACAAAACATAAATACGATAATTAAAACTTTAAATTCACTTCTCCTATCTTTCTAATTTGTCAGTATGGTAGGAGGATTTGTCTTGAGCTCTTTTTCCTGGATAACTCTGTTTGTATTATCTGAAGAGAAAAATCACATTCTCTTACTATAATATTATGAGAGAAGACTAAGAGGAGGCTGCCTAAGTAAGAAAAACCCTGATAAATGTGATAAATCCAGAGAAATTTTCATAGAAATAAAAACAGCCACACTGATCTCTGAAACTTACTTGAAAGGCTATATGCACAATTCTATTCTGCAGTCCAGTCAAATGATCCCTCCCCATATTAAATAGACCCCAAATGCACCAAGAAAAGTAAAGATGTTAGTCTGTTTTGCATAATTCGTTGACTTACTAGAGCAATAGTACAAATATATATTGACTTAATTTTTCTTCTGCTCCTTAAATTTATCTTTTTATGTGTTTATTCAATGAATATTTATTGAGGCTCTAATTTGTTTTAAGTACCTGTCAAATCACTAGAGATAACAATATTTAAAAAAAAAGATACAGTTCTTGTTTTGGAGAGCACACAGTCCCATAGAGGAGGCAGATCCCTAAATACAATTACAATACAAATAAGCTATTTAACAGAGATATGCCCCAAATGCTAAAGTAAATATGGAATAAAAGAGTGAGCAAGGAACTCCACCTGCAGGAGCTGGGAAAGGTGGGGGAATTTTGCACGCAGAGCCCCCCATCTGCCACAGGTGAGAATAAAACTACCAAGACATGATCTGCTTGGGGAGGAGAGGTAGCCAATCTCTCAAAGGAGAAGGACAAGAGCCCCTTCCTCAATGGTTTTTATTAGGTTTGTAACACACAGGAATACAGATAAAGCTCATCAATCAATGTCAGGCGGCAAGGATCAAACAATAGATAACATTTCAAAGAACTCTGAGGGCTTAATTGAGTCAGGTTCTGTCAGCTAAGGGGTTACAAAACTTTGGGAGACAGTCTCATTTCCTCCTCAGACCTTTATCATTTAAATGAGAGCACTCTCAGCAAAGCAGGTTTCACAGGACTTTATGAATTCTTTCTTATGCCCAATCACCCAGGGAGCTGCTCTAGCCAGCACAGGGCTGCACTGCCCTCCATCATAGTTTCAGGTTTAAGAGGATTAGGACTAGGATGCCAAGAGATAAGAAAAACTTCTCCCAGATGGATTGGAGACTCAGGCTATGTCAGGATAGCCGGGGGGGGGGGTGAGGTCCATCACCCACTCTTTGCTGCAGCCCCCTGAGTCCTTCCTTGAGGGCCTTCCAAGTGGTTGTGCCTGACTTAGGTCACCCCTCCCTTGAGGGAACCTTACCTATCATTGGCTAACTGACCAAGCATTGGGGGCCAGTTATGAATGAAGCAGAAGCAGCGCTCCTGCCAGGGAGATAAGCTTTGTCTCCTTAGTGGTTCAGGTCCTCATGACAGAACAGACCCAGATGAAACAGGTCCCCTGGGCTCTTATACAGCCTAGCCATGGGGTGCAGTTACAACTCCTGAAACCAGGCAGAATGGTCCGCAACAAGGCTTGAGGCAGAATTCCTTATTCAATTTATCTTTTTTCCTTTCACATTTTTTGTAAGCAGACAGGAGAAACCAGGCTGTGCTTTCCACACTTTACTTTGAAGTATTCTCAGTTAAATGTCTAAGTTTTTTATGTACAAGTTCTATTTGGCTCCCAACAGTAGAAAAAAAAATCACCTAAGATATCTGCCACTAGATAACAAGGATTGCTTTTCCTTCCATTTCCAATACATTTCTCACTCTGGGTCCTCACTGAAAGCACCTTTAACATCCGTATTTCTACCAACAGTCTCTTCAAGGCAATCCAGGTTCTTCCTATGAAGTGTTGTAAAATGCTTTCAGCCTCTACCCATTACTCAATCCAAAACCACTTTTTTAGCTATATATCATAGAAGCCCCAACAGCAAAATCTCTCTTCATTTCCTAGGTTTGCCATAAGAAAATACCACATCCTGGGCATCTTTAAGCAATTGAAATTTATTCTCTGGGTCCTAGAGGCTAGAAGTTCTATTAAGCGAGTCAGCCATGTTGATTGGTTCTGAGGACAAAATCCATTCCCTGTATCTCTCCCGGCTTCTAGGAAAGCCACCATTCCTTGCCTTTCCTTTGCTTATAGATACATCATTTGTGTCTCTGCTTTCATGTTCACAAGGTGTCCTGTCTATGTGTCTGTATCTTGGCTGGCTTCTGTATGCGATGTCTCTGTATCCAAATTTCCCTCTTCTCATAAGCACACCAGTCATATTGGCTGTGGCCCACACTAAAGACTTTATCTTAACTTGATTACATCTATAAAGACCCTGTTTCCAAACAAAGGGTCACATTCACAGGTACCAGAGTTGGGACTTTACATATTTTTAGGGGACACATTCAACCCATCACACATGATATAATAATAAACTATACAGCATATTAGAAGGAGGTGAGTACTATCTTTTCATACACATGCTGTATTTTCTCCTCCCCAATACAGGCAGATCACACATTCATTTTTTACCAGAAAACTTACAATGAAGTGATATTTCCCAAAGTGTGTTCTGTGAAGAACTGGTTTGTCAAAGTACCGAATAAGAAAAAAAAAAAAATCTGTAATTGATTATTATTTTTTTAGGTAGCATTCTATTTCCGCTCTATGTGATTCACAGTGCTAATTAAACTATTAAGGATTCCTACAATAAATAAAATAATAAACTTACCAATTTCCAAACAACATTGAGCATGAAATACATTTAATCTTAACACTTCCCTTCAAACTATTCCATTACTTGGAAAATTATGGGTGAAAACTCTTCAATAAGAGCATAGATTTCTTTCTCCCTCATGTATTCTGTCCAGAATATTTAAGAAGGTTAACCAAACTGGAAAGCAGGATGGACTCCAAGGTAAAATTTCTAAATCAATTTCTTATTATTGATTGCTATTCAATAGTAGTATAGATATATTTTGCTATAGAGGTACCAGATTTTGAGTTCAGAATTACCAAAATCTATATCTCAAGTCCATTCAGATTAATAATTAAAAATACAATAAACAAACAATAAGACTATGCAAGTATATGTGGCAGTGTGAAAATGCAGACTCTAGGAGGCAGGATTATTATAGTTTTTTTTTCTTTTCCTTAAAAAAGTACAGCATCCCAGTCACTTCATGCTCAACTGCTGAGGTCATAGCAATATTGGCTTTAGGGTCAAGGAATGTAGGACCCAAGAGAGCTATAATGTCTGCTGCATGCTAAGTACTACTAGAGGGAAAGGACAATTAACAGGCAGGGGAAATACAAAAAAGTTGCTAAATTTACTGGATGGTTGTCACAAACAGGGAGAAGCAGAGTAGGAAGGCTGTAGGCTGACCTCCTCCACACTGCCTCCCCCCATAATGAATCTAACATGAGGTGAAAATACGTTCTACCTTCCCTCTGTTATCTGAGAAAAGTTGAGTAAAGTAGAGGAGATTTTAGGGGGTTGCACCTATACTACCCGCTGATGTGATATCCAGTGGTTACCTACTACTTAATGTGAAAAATCATTCAGAAAATGGAAAACTCTTTCTTGCTCATATCTCATATTATTGTGAAGCCTCAGGTATCCTCGGGTGTATTTCTATAAATTATTTAAGACATCCCTGGTATCATTTACAAATATCCAAAATTGCTGATAATTAGTTTGGAATATTATTCTTCTGAGTTTAAATCTCAACTCTTCTAGAGTATAAATATTTATTTTGCACACACCACTGCCTTCAGCTTATTTCATGCCCAAAACTTCATCCTATTGTTACAGAGCAACAGAAGGTCCATTATTGTCCACCGCCTTATGGAAAGATGCCTCTCAAAGCCAGAGATTTGTGAAAAGGAAAGGAAATGTTTATTGAATGCTATATAGAGTTAAAGTAGCGACTTAACATCTTCATTAAAATATCAAAGTCCTTTTGGATACCCACAGACACCCACAGTGCTTCCTATCTCCCTCTGCCCTAATTCAGGGTACTGTAATTGCAAGGAAGAGAAGCACATGTCCAGGATCCAGGCTCTTGACACCATCAGCTGTGTCGTAGTCCAGGCAGGGTCTCTAATTAATCCAAAGCCATATGGCACCTTCTCATGGCCTACTGGCAAGAGTTCTCTCACCCTTCTTCCAGGCAAAGTCTCTCTTGCTGCCAGGCCACGCAGCCAAAGGGAGCACCCCAAGGCCGCATGGTCCTTCTTCTATCAAAGCTGTGGGGAAGGGGTCCCCACTCTGGCAAAGCCATGTGGCTCTCCCTCTCCACCAAAGCTGCAGGGGTCTGTACTCTGGTGAAACTGCATGGATCTTCCCCTCTGGGAAAGCTGCGAGAGGGTCTCCACTCGGGCAAAGCAAAGTGGCAATTCTCTGCTAAAGCTACATGGTTATTTTCCCTCATAGGGCTGTGGGGTTCCTGACTCTGGTGAAAACACGTGGATCTCTCTCAATGGCTGCCATGTCTCAGTTTAAATCCCCACACCAAATCTCTTCTGTACCCCCATTTCCAACTCCTCCTACAATCAGTTACACCTGCCATCATTCCTGTATATTCCAAGTTTTTTAGGATGCCATCATGAGTCTGGGCAGGTGTGTCTCCATTTTCTGGAGCCAATCTTCTCCAAGCTCCCATGCAGGCACTGTGACTTGGGGTTCCTCCCCTAGTCATGTCTTGGGGGAAGTCCTTTCCATCCCCCTGGCTCAGAGCATGGCCACAGCTATTTAACACATCTAAGCTACCAGCCAAAGGCTATAGGTATGTTAAAGGACCATGCCATGGATTAGCAGCTCTGCATGTCCCTGCTCCATCTGTCCCTTCCCCCAACTCACACCTGTGGGGGAAGGGGTGAGGACATCTTATATGTCCCTCTAGTATTCCCTGGACACCCTGATTCCAAATCCCTATTTTGGGGGCCTCCCTCCTGGCTGCACTCTGCATCACAATCACAATTTAATATTTAAGAGATAATAAGAAAAATGCCATGAGGGATAACTGACAAGGGTTTCTTATACCTGAAGTTTGCTTTGAGGGAAGGAACAAGGTCCTGAAATGTGGCCTCATGCTTAGCCTGCTTTATAGACTCTTCTAGTCTTGGGACAGTTAGTGGCATGGTCTCACCTAAACCTGTCAACACTGTTTTACCTATTATGGGCTACTAATTCTAAAGCAATCATTTAATGAAACCCTAGCTTAGGGGTAATATCTTGTTTGTATCATAAAATCCAACTTCCTGTTCAAGCTGATAGTTAAAGCAACAGGTAATGATAACATGCTACCATTCTAATTTCATACTTCCGTTATCCATTTCCCCAGATAACCTAGGGCATGGACTACATTCTGAAAAGAAATCATTAAAATGTCTGATAATTATCCAGAAGCTTATCAGTTTCACCAGTCTCTGTGGAAAATTCCATCAAATCAGGCTGTTTCCTCAAATAAAATAAGACCATACAGCAGAGACTCTGATCAGAGCTTATCATTTTGAGGCCATTAATTAAGCAAATTCTAGTCCAGGTAAAAAAGTTTCCCAGAAATTTCTTGGATTGACATTTACTTTGTGTTAACCACTCTGCATAGTCTGGCTTCACACCAGATCTAGAGGCCATTTAAATAATATTAAGATACCAACATTAATTCACTGTTCTGTTAATCATATAGAAGTAGAACAGCTTGTTATAAGTAATGATGTTTCCTTACCTGGAGCTCAACTGTTAACACTGGTTCTTATGCAAATCCCTGTCCTTCCAGGATAGTTGCAAAGTAATGCAGTTCTTCTCTTAGGCTGCTATACTGTGAAGGGGGTGGGGGATGTGGTGAGTTGCTTCAGTTTTAAATTTGAATAGGATTGCCTTCCAGAAGAATGAATGTAAGGAGGAGGACACAATGTATTTTGACTTGCTTTGATCAAAGGCACCTCTTTTCTGGTAATGATTACTGGAAATGAAACTCACATTAAGCAGTGGATGTGACAGATGATGTAATGTGTCATGACTTTTCCTGATCTGCAAAATAAGTGTATTGGGTTGGAGAGTCAGGAAGTTTTGTTGAGATTTCCTTTATTTTTATATTTAGCTCACATTCACCACTGAGGAGATGTAGTTACACTGTTCCTGGCAAACCACAGTTAGATTTATGCCATTATCTTATGTGGAGTGTTTGAGTGTTTCAAGCTGATGGAATGAACTAGGCAATGTGCAGTAGGATTCTAGTGACTAGAGATCCTTCTTTGCTTGCTTGTAAGATTGGGTATGACTTTTAAACAACTTTGTGCATTCCAGAAGGCTTTCAAAAATATAGAAGGGAGTGTTCTAGTAAGCTGCTGCTGTCACTTATTGTCAAACGGTTGCCCACCCAAACAAATTCAGTCAAGTGCAATACATCCTTTTAAAAAAATTAAAAAATATATTTACAACCTGAGAACAAATAGAAAGCATGTTTATAATCCCTGGGATCTGGCTTTTCCTGTTTGGAATCATCAGCATTGCATTTAATCAGTTTTTGCCAACTGCCAACAAACTGCCAGGCTTCATTCTAGGTGTCAGAAAATACTGATGCACAAGGCGGACTTGACTCCCAGCCACACTCTTCATAGAATTCTTAGACAAGTGGTATAGAAAAGTAATTATACCCCGGACAAGTATCCCTGCAAAGGTAAGCACAGGATGCTTGGGGTCCTATGAAAAGCTTATTCCAGAAAGGGTAGGAGAGGTTCTCAGAGAAAGCGATGGCTCACCTGAAACAAACAGATCTGAAGCTAACCATAGGGAGTGAGGTTAGAGAGTGGGCAACGTGCTCTAGATAGTGATAACAACTTGAGGAAACACCTGAAGGCTGAAGGGAGTGTGGTATTTTGGGATAAATGTACTTTACAATAGCTAGACCCCTAAGAGCAAAGCAGAATAATGGTGGAAATAAGTCTTTTAGATAGTATCAATAAAGTGTAATAATGCAGCCAAGGGGGGGATGGGCAGCAAATGGGGATTTGTAATGGGGTCCAGAACTCAGGGTGTCCAGGAAATATTAGAAAAAATATATTTATATAGGATGTCTTCACCCCCACAAGTCTGGGCTAGGGGATGGGATACATGGAGTAGGGCCATTGAGAGTTGTTTTGAACAGTTTTGCAGATAACCTCTAGGATGGTCATTTAACATATCTATAACCTTTAACTGGTTTCATAGATGTGTTAAATAGCTGTGTCCCTGCTTTGAGCCAGGGAGATTGGGAGTGACTTCAACCCATGATGAAACTGGGAGGCAAATCCCCCCTGGGTACAGCACCCACATAAAAGCTTACAGATGATTGGCTCCACACTGTGGGGCTACACCTGCCCAGACTTACTATGGCAGCCCAGTAAATCTGGAAGAATACAGGAATGCTGGCAGGTGTAAGCGATTGTGGGAGGAGTTGGAAATGGAGCTTCAGAGGAAGACTGGCGCTGTGATTTATACCCAAACATGACAGCCATGCTGGGGCTTTTTGGGACTGCTTGGATTTGGTGAAATCTGGGACTGTGCAGCTTTTAGGTGCATCCTTTTTGTCATGTGGCTTAGGAAGGAGGAGAGACTTTGCCTGGAAGAAAAGGGGTGAAAGGATTCTTGCTGGTGGGCCCTGAGAAGGTGCCACATGGTTTTGGATTTACTGGAGATTGCAGCGGCAACATAGCTGTTGGATTCCCCAACAGGGAACCGAGGGGCTGCCTGAACCACGGACTTCTACTTCTTTTCCTGAGATATGGTACCCCTGGATTGGGCAGAGGGAAGAAGGATGGACTGTATGCCTTTGAAGGTATTCTAAAGGACTTTAGTATTTTAATGAAGACATTATGTCATTACTCTAAGTCTGTATAACTTTTTGAATAAACAATTCCTTTCCTTTTACCAACCTCTGGCATTGAGAGATGTCTTTCCCTGGGGGCAGGCAAGAGAAAGCTAGTTGGTGGGGGATCCCTGGAGCACATGGGTCAGTCCATTCGGTAATAGTATAGCATTTGCCCCCACCCATCTGTTCACTTAGTAGGATTATTAATTCTGAAACTGTAAGAGTACTGTAAATAGTAATAGTGATTAGACCAAAACACATAAATCTCAAAAATATTTATATAAACTAAATTCTATAATTTGAAGTATCTGCCCTCAAATGTCTTTTTCCTTGGTATACCATTAGAAATTGAAATTTCACTATTAGAGATTAATTGATTTAAATTTTTATACTGTTATTGAACAGGACATACATTAGCTATTTTTAACTCACACACCATGTTAGTATGAATTATTTTATCATATTTTGATAGTATAATATTAATATTAGATTGTGGAAAGATTGAATAGGAGGCAGAAAGAAATATTAAAGGAGAAGAAATGTTAGAAGAATTGTTCAAGAAAAAGACTGTTGTGTGAGCACCTAGGAAAAACCATCATGAGAGAGAGGAAGGTTTAAAAGAAAAAGGTTGGCTGAAAGGGGCAGAGATGTGTTGGAGCTAGATTGTACCCCTCATGAGAGCCAACTGTTTAAATTTTTATAAACTGAAAGCCAATTGTTAAACACAGTCAAGTTTAAAAAATAAATAATATGACTTTCTAATTGCTTTATTACATTTAACTATTTTTACTCACAGAGTTATTTTAAGCCCACTATAATTATGCTGGAAATAACTATATAAAAGTGTTCTCTTGTGCATGTCTTCTCAACTCCTTGTTCAATGACATCATGCTGTGAACTTGAAATTGACTGTGAAGGAGGTATTTATACCATGAAAATTACAAACAAAAGAAGTCAGGGTTTTTTTCATTGCTTTGTTGGTTGTCTACTATAGACTTAATAAAGTCAATGGATAACACATATTAAAATGTAGATTGAGTTTAAGTGTCATGGCTATATCTGCTACATTGTAAATAGCACAAAAATGGAGGAAATATTCTTACATCAGTCAAAAACTGCTATGGAACTAATTGCATCTTCACCAATTGTATCATACATTGGTTACAAATCCAAGAGCAAAATTAGTGGAAACACTTTAGGTGAAACAATTGACTATAGAGAATCTGCAGTAAAGAGTATTATATACTGTCCAGAAAAAGCACAGCCATTGTTAATGTAATGAGAAAAGTTTGTGCAACATCGATTAACCTGGCAGCCAAGGAGAGTGGACTGGAATGTGCATGTGTGAACACCATACTAGTCAGTGGGGACAGTAGATGCATTTGAATGAGTACATGTACTGTGTGGCCACCGCATTCAAAATGACTGAGTGAATAGAGCAAAAAATTTGCATCAAATTTTGCAATAAGTTTGAAGATTCCTCCATGGAAAGTATTTGGATAATTCAGAAGGCCGTAGCTATGGACTACTAGTGATTGGCAGCTTCATCATGACAACATGACTACTCATGCTTAACATCTTTTTCAGAGCTTTTTGGTGAAACATCAAATCACCCAAGTGACTCAGCCCCCCTACATCCCAAATTTGGTGCCTCTTTCTTGCTTTTCCCCAAACTAAAATCACCTTTGAAAGGGAGGAGATTTCAGGCCATTGATGAGATTCAGGAAAATATGACAGCGCAGCTGATGGTGACTGGGAGAACTGTGTGAGGCCCCAAGGTGCCTACTTGGAAGGGGACTGAGGCATCATTGTCCTCTCTTCAGTGTTTCTTGTATCTTCAATAAATGTCTTTATTTTTCATATTACATAACTGGATTCCCTCTGGACAAACCTCATATTTTATTATTATTTGTTATCTGGATGCTATGCATCCTTTATATCAGTAACATTTTAATGAAGTAACTCCTCATATTTTTTTCATAAATGTATTTGTTAAACAATTATTTTGATCACTGGGTGACAGCTCCCAAAATTATATGTTTTACAATTGCGCCATTATCTGACCTTTGCCTGAGGGTTCCTATGCATGTAATTCCTATAAGCATACTCATTTATGCAGTGTTTTAACTTAATATCCCTATGCAGTGATGGTCTGGGTCTCCCACTACTACTCTGACTACATAGCAGATACTGAAGACTACAAAGAGACGTTGCTCAAGTGATGGCTCAGTAGGAGGAATCATTCATTGCACTTGGGGTTGTGTTCTGTGTCTCTGACCTCCAACACCTGACACTTTGATCTGTGCCATTTGGAGCATCCACATATTAGCCTTAGATATTGAAGTGATCCTCAAGAGAAAATCGGCCAAACACCATTTAAATTATGGCAAAGGATTTTATTTAAAAAAAAATAACAACAACAGCAACAAAAAAACTTCTAATTGATCACTGCCTCCTCCTCATCAAAAATTTGGGGCAATGTGGTGATGCTAGAAGAAATGTTTTTAGGTCTGAGATCTAATTTACAGAGAAAGAAGGATGGGGGAGAAATGGGGAGTGGTCTCTAAAGAAAATAGAAATTCATCTTTAAAAATGACACCTGGCTGCCATCCTACTAGTGATCATCAACATCTTTAATTATTGTTCAAGTGTACTGGACGATTAAGCACAGGTGTTGCAAAGCAACCTGAGACAATTTGCTTTGGTCATACCTGCCTTTGATACTGTAGTTTTTAATCAAACTACAAAGCATAGACTGTTCTTTTGTCATTGCAGGAATAATTAGCAACATGTTTCTATATAACTAATGAATAGTACAGGTGTGTGTGCGTGTATTGGGAAATGTTGACATGGATTTCTGCATTATGTTTTGTTAAATGATTAGTTAAAATCTACCAGATTAAATTTTGTAAAGATAAATTAAAAAAATAATAAATCATGTTTTATATACCTAGTGCTTAAGTATTCAGGAAGCTGGCCACACACTAAGTACTCAAAACATACTTTTTGAGTGAAAAACATAAGAAAGGAAGGAGGAAGGGAAACAGGGAGGAAGGCAAGGGATAGCAGAAAGTAATGAATTGAAACAAGAAGTATAAAGGCATAAAACTCAGGCGTAGTTTGACCAACCAATATTTTATTATGTTTCTTGTGTAGGTTTGCTAGGGCTGCCATAACAAAATGTCACAAACTGGGTGATTTAAGCCACAGAAATTTATTTTTTCACAGTTCTGAAGGCTAGAAATTCATGACGGACCTGTTGGTAGGTTTGGTATCTCCTGTGGCCTCTGTCTGTGCCGGCAGACACCTTCTCCCTGTGTCCTGCCATGGTCTTTCCTCTGAGGGAGAGCCCCTGGTGTCCCGTTAGGGTCCAAATTTTGTCCTCTTGTGAGTTGCCAGTCACATTGAATTAGGTCTCACTCCCATTGGCCTTATTTTAACCCAATCACTTATTTAATGACCCTATGTCCAAAAACAGTCACAATCTGAGTTTTGGAGGGTAAAGGCTTCAACCTATTTTGTGGGTATGGGGGTAAAATTCAGCCTATAACATTCCTGTTAGTCTATTTTCAGTGGTTTTCATCATTGCATAGTTGACATGTAATTTTTTACTTTGTTTTTAGTTCATTATTTTTTTATTTTAAATATTGTACTATATCAGTAAAAGCTTTGCAAAAACTAAAGTGACAACTTAAATATTGTTACTTGCGTACATTAACCAATTTGTCCATTTCATCGCATGCTGACTCATAAATAGCAGTGCAGTGTGTGTCAGTACTTGCTGAAACCTTCTATTCTTCACTTCAGATTCTTGAGTCTGGTGAGGGGGTCTTGGGGATCAACGTGATCTAGTCAATTTTATTTCCTGTGGGAAAAGCATCATGATGCGCTTAATAGAACTGAAATGTGGAAAGGATCCCTCTCTAACCTGGCTGTGTACAAAAGAAATAAACTGCTCCAGACATGTACAAAGAGGCATTCGGAGGCTTTTGATGTACTAATATCAGGCTGAGGATTATTTATTTGGGCTCAATTATTTTTTTTTCTTTCTTTCTACATTTATCATGCTGAAATTGGACTTTATTATTATAATAAAATCAAAGCAGCTGAATGATATAATAACTAAGAAACAGAGAAGAAAAACTAATATAAACTATTCTGATATTAATCATGGGTACATCGAGACAGGATATATAATTTGTTTGATACTCAAAAAAATATACCACTTCTGAGCTTGTGGCTGAGAGGAACTTTCCTACTGTGCCTTTCTTGGCATATGGAAAGTGTATTTTCCTTTTAACAGTCACAACTACTGAAATGTGCTCCGTCTGGACCTGTGTGTTACAGTGGCAGACCCACTGGATCATGCCATGGGCCAGGTGTCCTGCTGCCAGACCTAGCCATGCTTCTCTGGGCAATTCTGCTTAAAGGGACCTGGCCTGAGGCCTAGAGTTCCAGGTGGTCTTACTTGACCTAGCTGAGAGATGTCAGGCCTTTATTGATGCCCAAAACCTGAAAATGAAGAGGAAGCTCAAACAGGACTCAACTAATTTTCTCCAAATTAACTAAAATTAATTGGTTCAAATATGACCTTCTTTTTAACAGTAGAAACGTGTCAGCATTTTTTTTTTTCTGAAAAGGGCTAAATAGTAAATATTTTAGGCTTTGTAGGCCACATATGTCTTCATTCAGTATTCTAAACACATAAACCTTTCTTATTTCAAGCTTCATTAAAAGAAAAAAAGAATAAAAAAGGCCGTATGTTGGATTCGCTCACTGTAGTTTTCTTTTGTCCTCCAAGTTGTACAAATAGATATGGCAAATTAAATGTGCTCTATAGTGGTACCTTAAAAAAATCCTTCTTTATTTTTGCTACACCATGTCCTCTGTATACAAAGCTTGACTGTATTTATGTAAGTAATATGACTTAAATATAATTTATGTAATTTTATTATATTAAACTTTGCTGCTTTAGTAAAAGTATTTGATCCTTTTTTAAAAAATAGCATTTCCATGGAAAGCTAATATCAGCCATTCATATTATTAAACAACAAAAAAGTCACGGCTGAAAGTTTTTTTATGATTTTACTAAACTAAATGCTACCCAGAAAAAGATGAGGTCCTTGGACATGAAATTTAAACCACTTGCACTATGGCTCAATAGAAAAAACAAGTATGTCCAGCATTCCAGAGTAGATGGTTGCTTTTATACATTGTTTTGGATAGGAAAGATGTAAGGTGTTTGAAAGAACTTCTATCAGTTACTGACAAGGGGGAGGGAAAAGTGAGAAGGGGCAGTTCTCTGATAGGTTCATAGTCTGTAAAGAAGAAATGCTTTTAATTGGTTACAGGCAACATCCTGTAAGTTTATGGATACACAGAGATGCGGTAGTGTCTAGTGCTAGGAAAACAAACTCCTGGAGGTTGATTCAAAGCTTCAACATACATTCGGTGATGAGAGCAGTCTTTTGTTAGCTGGCCCACAGCTATTCACCAGTCACCTGCTCTGTCTCTTTCTCTTAACTCTCTGGCTTGCTTCAATTTCTTTTAGAACCTCTCCTAACTCTTTTCTTGTCCATATCTAAGAATTAACCTTCTTCACAGTCCTTGAGGGCACTGGTTATAGAGAAGTTTGAGGTGATGAAAAGTGATACCAGAAACAATGTTTCCTCCCTGCCATAGTCTCCTACAGTGTAAGCCTTATTTTTTCACACAGCTGTCAATTGCCTTTGCAACAATTTCCAGGTATCTGTCATCATTTCTATACATATATTCACTCGTAAGCTTTTATGCGTTCCTTTTTTAGTAGTGTTTCCTAATTCTCACACAAAGAAGAAAACTGCATTCATTTGAAATTTCTATGAAAAATTAGACATGTAATGCAATTACCTCACTGGAATCTAGCCAAACTCCTAAGGCAAGCCCCTTACAACATTGGATTTTAGAATTTAACATTTGTTGGTCAGAACATCAAGTTTACACCTCATCCTAAAGAAAATGTTATTAATTGAGGAGTTATCCTCAAAAGATTTTCTTTAAAATATGTTTTATCATTGTTCTCTTAGGTGCATTTGAGAGGGACCTGGCCTGAGACCTAGAGTTCCAGGTGGTCTTACCTGACTTAGCTAAGAGATGTCAGGCCTCTATTGATGCCAGAAACCTGAAAATGAAGAGGAAGCTCAAGCAGGATATTCATATTTACCTTACTTATTTATTATATTATTATCATTTATTATTATATTATATTTTATTATTATTATATTTATTATATTAATTAGGGTATTTATATTATATTTACCTTAACTGGATCTATAGAGAAATTTATTTTTAAAATGAATATGTTATATACAACTACAGATTTGAAGTAAAGATTCAGTCAAATGTTGACATGGTGTCTTACTTAAAAATATCAAATATCATGAACTTTTGACTGGAACACATTACATAGTAGTCAGTTATGATATTGTAACTTGAACATATTAACTATTAAATATAAGAGCCCTGTAGAAATAAACTAAATTATAAATGAGTCCATGGCAGTTTTTTGAGACAAAAAAATCTTTTCTATGTGTTTTTCCTGGTACAAGTTATAGGCAAATAAAATTACAGAAATTTTATGCTCCATCAAGCATAAGTCTTTAGGCAGAAAGAGCACCTTTATGGTAGAACCTAGGATTGTTAGAGATTAGTGACTCTTTTAACCTTTTACATGCACACACATTCAACTGAATTTGTTGGGACTATTGTATAGTTTTTCAAAAGTTTAGAAACAAGGCTTTTTACATTTTTTAAATGAAATGATACATACCTTACAGTAAACCAGTTAAGTGACTACACTAATTAAGTGATTGTATTCACTTAATTTAATTACTTGAGTCAGGTACTGGTCTTGCTTTAGGGTATCTAAAAGTGAAACAACTATGCTTAACTTTAATACAACCCAATTATAAACCATAGCATTCAATCTAGATTATTCCATATCCTTTATTGGGATAAGGTTCACTGCTTTTCTGGAATTTGTGTAACACAATTAGGTATCTCTATATAATAGTACATTACAAAATAATGTTAAATATCAATGAGATAATAATATATTTGGTACTTGGCACAAGAAATTTCTTAGCAGATATTTACTGACATTTTGATCTATGCTAATATAGGTAATATATTAATATTAATCAATTAGTTTTAGGACTGTCAACCTCACTTTAATCTGTTAATGTGACACTTTAAAAATGTTGATGTCTGTCAACATGTTTAAAGTTGGCAGACATCAGCAAGTTTGGATGCAAGGATTTCCTTTTTAAAGTAAAAACTGTTAATGTAAAAGTATTTACAGGTTTAGGCCTTGACCATTCTTCCTTCAAACTTGGCTGTACTAGGAGAAAACCATCCAGGAAGGTGAAGAAGAACTGGACAAGTAGAGAGCCTAAGTGAGTGATTTCGAAGAGAGCGTTTTAGGGAGATTAAATGAGAGAGACATACTTTAGGAACTACTGTAAGAAGATAAACAGATTTTAGGAATTAAGCAATGCATTTTGAATAGGATTTTCCCTTATAACATTTTGAAAGGATCATACACTACTTCAATTACAATAGATTCTGGAATAATGTGTTTTTGATTAATGTTGTTTTGTCCTGAAGTTGAGATGTGGTAGGAACATAACTCTTATTTATATCAATTTCCTATGGTAAAATTGGTTTTGTTATATGTCATTTTGTGTAAAGCCACAGAACCTATTGACAATTTCAAGTGAGGACTTACTATACTATCTAAATATCTTTGTCTGTTTGACTTGAGCCAACATGGAAATGCGAGGACCCGTGACTAAGGGCACATGGATTATATTTTGAAATCTAGACTTTACAGTTCAGTTCTCAGCTATACTTTAAGAAAAGTCAATAACTCAAATCATATTTTCATGATGGTTACAGTCTCGTTAGACTCACAATTCAAAAGGTAAAGATTTGCCTTATAAAACTTTTAGGTTTCTTAGAATACTATTTCAGAGAGAAGCACTAGAGACCACTTTGAGACCTAAAGGGCTCTCTTATAAAATGGAGAACAAGAAATGTGTTTGAAACTCAGCCTCCAATGGCATAGACTTTCTAAATTGGAGTCCTTTGTGGATGATAGAGGTCATGGGAGCTATGTTTAAGCTAGCTCAAGGCTTTCTCTTTGCTCCAGTGACAGGAGATTCCCTGGGAAATTGGCTGTTACTACATCTTGCTTTTTTAGGAATGCTGACACTGACTGTTTTATTTTAGTAACTTGAGAAATTTGGTGGCATTCATTGTGGATGCCCAGAAAAAAATAGATCTTAGGATCTTAGGTACAGCTTGATACTACAATATTCTAGAAATGCTGTTAAAGTCAAATGTATACAGCGCAGTGAAGGTCTACAGCTCAACATTAGAGGTTATTTCTGGTCTGAAAATAACTCAGCTTCTTGTACTGCAAACTGCTTCATTGTCCTAGAAACCTACAGATGACAAGATGATTTGCCTGCATTCATATGTTGAATATATATTTGCAAACCAATAATATATAATCCTTGTATATAGAAAATGGAGAGATTTCAACAATAATCCTCCAGGGGAGGTTGTAGCACAGTTCATAGAAATATTTTACACATCTAGAGCCATGAAGATAGATATATAGAGAAATAGATAGATTTAGATAGATAGATAGATAGATAGATAGAGCATTTTAAGATCTCTTTTAAAACTAAAGGGCTACCTGAATCCTCACTGTTGTAAAACTAATCAAAATTTTGAGTCAGAAAATGGGGAAACCATTGAAGTCCTTCAGAAATAACACTAACACGAAATTATAGAGCTCATATTTAAGCACAAAGATGGACTCAGGGTACATGTATAGATATGCATAATTTCAACTCTTGATATTGGATTACAGACAAAACAGATCCTAATGAGTGTCTATAGATGGATGCTGAAACAGATTATGTAAGATTCTGTTTGGAGGCTGTGCAAAATAAACTGCTTTTTCCTGTAACAGCCTTGAACACAAGAGGAATTTATGCAATGCTTGGCCTTGTCTGTCTCAGTATTTTGTAGGCCCAAGTAGGGGTACAGATATCTCTGTGTTTGTAAGAGGAACATCTAGTTTCAACCTGAATCCATTAAGAAACAATTCTAGTGAGTGACAAACCTTTCTTATGTTAAGACAGAGACTCTGGGATTAAGTGTCATCATAGGTGACATAGTTAACTGAAGCTTTTCCTGTTCAGGATGTGCTAGTCAGAGACATGTGGGTTGCCCTTGAGTCTAATGGTAGCTAAAGTGTGCAGGGGACTCAGATTACAGATCCTACCAGTTTGCCTGTTCACGTTAAATCCTGACTCTAGCAGATGCCCAGGACAGTCAGCACTCACCAGCATTCCTTTCCCCAATACTACCACATCCATTTCTCTATGAACAAATCCTTTCAAAAAAGATATGATGCCCTCCTTTGTGGAATGCAAATATCCAAATCAGGGTTTTGCATCTTCAGCTGTGTATTAGATTCATCTGGAAAGGCTTTTTAAATTGTCTGACCTCTATCCCAGAAACAGATTTAATTGGTCTTGGGCAATGTTGTACATTTTATTTTCTTAAAAGCTCTGTAGATGATTCCAAGGTATAAGAAAGACTTTTCTAACCAATGTGGGAAGGTGGTGGAGTTGGGACAGAAATTGATCATTGAGCCTTTTTACCCTTTATTTTGCCTACTTAGCTTTGTCTCTTTGTGTGTGTGTGTGTGTGTGTGTGTGTGTGTGTGAGATATTGATCAGAGTACTGGGTGGTTTAGAAAGGGGAGATTGAGGAGAGAGTTCACTTCCAGCCAAGATGGAGGCATAGGTGGACTCACTGTGTCTCCTCACACAACCAAAATTAAGGACAACAAAGATTTATAAACAAGAAAACAACCGGAACTGATAGAAAATCTAACTGTACAAAAGTCCAACAACCATTCATCCTGACTGGTAAGAGGGGCAGAATCACGGCAGGAAAAAGTGGAGGTTGATGGACCCAGGTGTGCAGGCAGCAGTGGCTAGCAGACTCCAAGCACATAGGTGGTGGCTAGTGGACCCTGGGCATGGGTGGCAACAGTGCAAACCCAGTGAGGCCATGCAAGGCAGCTGGCTGACCAGGTAGTCCCATATTCATGCTCAGATAATCCAGGAGAAGGGGAAGCAGCAGAAGGGACTGGAATCTGAGAGAGAGTGCAGCAAGCGCCATTGTTCCTTCTTGGACCCTGCCCCCACATACAGTGTCACTACCCAGATACTGGGCAGCCCTGACCTGGGGAACACCTAAGGCTCTGACCCTCACTAGAGAACAGACGCAACCAGACCCCCCAAAAAATATACAAAAAATGGCTGAAACAGGAGAACAAATCAAAGCCCCAGAGCCAATTCATCTAAGCGATCAAGAGATAGCCAACCTATCAGATGCACAGTTCAAGGCCCTGGTGATCAGGATGCTCACAGAATTGCTTGATTTTGCTCACAAATTAGATGAACAAATGAAGGCTACAATAAGTGAAATGAAGGAAAACACACAGGTAACCAATACAGATGGGAGGAAAACTGGGACTCAAATCAATGGAGTGGACCAGAAGGAATAAAAAAACAACCAAACAGAAAAGACATCTTTAAACATACCAACATCCAAATTATAGGGGTACCAGAAGGGGAAGAAGAAGACCAACAAGTAGAAAACTTATTTGAACAAATAATAAAGGAGAACTCCCCCAATCTGGCAAAGGAAATAGACTTCCAGGAAGTTCAGGAAGCTCAGAGAGTCCCAAAGAAGTTGGACCCAAGGAGGAACACACCAAGGCACATCATAATTACATTAGCCAAGATTCAAATGAAGGAGAGAATTCTAGAAGCAGCAAGGGATAAGGGCACAGTCACCTACAAAGGAGTTCCCATCAGACTGTCAGCTGATTTCTCAAAAGAGACTTTACAGGCAAGAAGGGGCTGGAAAGAAGTATTCCAAGTCATGAAAGTCAAGGACCTACATCCAAGATTGCTCTATCCAGCAAAGCTGTCATTTAGAATGGAAGGGAAGATAAAGCACTTCTCAGATATGGTCAAGTTAAAGGAGTTAATCATCATCAAGCCTTTATTATATAAAATTTTAAAGGGACTTATCTAAGAAAAAGAAGATAAAATATGACAGTAAAAAGGCAGCAAACTCAGATATTAACAACCACACCTAAAAGAAAAGCAAACTAAGCAAACAGCTAGAACAGGAACAGAAACACAGAAATGGAGATCACATGGAGGGTTAGCAACAGGGAAGTGGGAGGAGGAGAGGGGGAAAAAGGTACAGAGAATAAGTAGCATAGACAGTAGGTAGAAAATAGATGGGGGGGGCAAGAAAAGTATGGGAAAAGTAGAAGCTAAAGAGCTTATGACGCATGGACATGATCTAAAGGGGGGAATGTGGGTGGGAGGGGGTGTGCAGGGTGGAGGGGAATGATAGGGGAGAAATGGGACAACTGTAATACCATAATCAATAAAATATATTTAAAAATAAATAAATAAATAATATGTTAAAAAAAGAAAGGGGAGATTGATTTATGCTAGAATGATGAGGCTGCTATGGAGAAACAATAATGAAGTGATTAAAAGATGGATAAGGATGGGAAAGGTAGGAAATACTGTTACCCAAGTGCTCCAAGCTAGAAAGTTAGGGGAAGTTTAGAGAGAAGAGAGAATTTGGATGTATCTCTGGCTTATGGGATAAAAGAAATCAGGAAATCGAATTTCAAGAGCATTTACTTTGTTTTACAAATAGAATTTCCCTATGATGTTCTTTGAGGAACCAAGATAAACGTTAAGTTAATAATCTAATATTTCTTTAAGTGAGACATGAACCTGCCATGGAACCATAATGCAGTTCACCTTGTATAGCTTACATCTCTAGCATTTCTTTCTGGGTTAGAGTGATGTGACACACAACAGGAGGTTCAAATTAAAAGCTAAAAATTCTTTTATCTGTTTAAGTGTTGTGATTGTAATAGCTGTAAGTTCTAGCCATAATTATCCTAAACTAAAGGTTTAAAACTTTCTGTAGTACCAGAGTTATGTTTTACTACTCAGAAGAGAGCTTGTGGATCTGGACTTCCTGAAATCTGCCTTATCAACGTCACCAAAGGACAATCCTTTTCTGAGGCATAATAAGCTATAGATCTAAAATAAAATAGATAATCTAAATGCTGAAGAAAGAAATAAAAAATGCCAAAGAGAGAAATGGGATTTTGTTTTTAAGTGCGGTACTTCCAGGGCTGTGTTTCAATTCCATAGACCAATTTGGAAGAACACTGCAGCTATGACCAAAAGTGAATGACTGCTTGAGTTGCTGATTGCAAAGTCACAAAACACAGCTCTCTGTGGAGTTGATCTAAAATAGTGACTTTCCAAAATTAGAGCACTTGGAAAAGGAGTTAGAGACAAATAGGGTAAAACTGATTTTAAAAAAGCTGATTTTCTATGGAGTTATTTTCCTTGGTATTTGAGAGTGCCACAGCTGAAAGGGCGGTTACTAGTGTGGCTGTTATGGCTGATGTTGTCTAATCGGTTATCTTTTAGTTGACTTTCTACTTCTAGGTGTGACACTACTCTTCACCTTTGGGTTGCTTGGTACCATTGCTGCTTAAAAGATAATGTGTCTTGGAGTGTTCTCTGGCTCCTATACACTTTTGTATGGGCACAATGTCTCATTTGATCTGTATTTCAATCAACCATATTTAAATTGAGCTCACTGTTTGCACTTTTATTAGACTACTATACTAGGCTCAATCTTAAAAGCACATTAAGTTAATTATTTCTGTAAATAGTTTTGGTATCTGCCTTGTGTAGAGTGCTGAGATTTTTCTGGAAGCATCATATAAAGCTATCTTTTGCAAGATTAATACAAGTCATACTACAACAAATCAGCAGATACCAAGATATGTGCTATCGTTACTATCCTTAAATAATTTTCAGTTTAAAAAATCAAGTAAGGCAAGATGTGAAGAGCTCTTCAAAGTACATAAACTTTACAAATACCTGTAAGCTTTGCACTAAATTCCAAAAGTAATCCTGGCTGGTATGGCGCAGTGGATTGAGTGCTGGCTCGTGAACTAAAGGGTTGCTGGTTCGATTCCCACTCAGGGTGCATGCCTGGGTTGCAGGCCAGGTCCCCAGTAGTGGCCACACAAGTACAGCCACATATTGATGTTTCTCTCTGTCTCTTTCTCCCTCCCTTTCTCTCTGTTTTAAAATAAATGAATAAAATCTTTTAAAAAGTATTGCATAATTAATACATAACTTGATCTCCATGATTATTTTCCATTTGAGATTTTTCAGTTGGTCAGACAACTTTACTATTTTTTTCTTCAAAGTATGAAAAAATGTGTTAAGACCAAGTATGTGTGAGGAACTACTAAGAAACTTGTAGCATTCAAAGATAGAGTCTACATTGATTATACTGCCCATTAAAGTAATGAAACAAAAATACAGTAGCCCCCTTTTATCCACAGTTCCAGTTACACATGTCCAACAGCAGTTTGAAAATATTAAATGGAAATTCCAGACATAAACAATCCATTAGTTTAAAATTGCATGCCATTTTGAATAGTGAGATGAAATCTTACCCCTTCCCTCTCCATCTTGCTCGGGAGGTAAGCCATGCTTCTGTCCAGAGTCTCAACGTTGTATGTGTTTTCCACCTGTTTGTCTGAGTAGCCGGCTGAGTGATCACATCAACTGTTGCAGTACTGCAGAGCTTCTGTTCAAGGAGCTCTTATTGTACCTAATAATGGCCCTAAAGGGCAAGCATAGTAATGCTGACAATTCTGATATGCCAATAGGAAGCTGTCAAGTGCTTCCTTTAAATGAAAACATAGTCTCATTTAATGAAAAAAGAAAAAAAAATGCATGCTTAGTTGTTAAGATCTGTGACAAAAGCAACTAACTCTTCTATCCATGAAATTATGAAGGAAAGGAAATTTGTGCTAGTTTTGCTATAACATCTCAAAATGAAAAAGTTATGGCCATAGCATATGGTAAGTACTTAGTTAAGATGGAAAAGGCCTTAAATTTGTGGATGAAAGAACAGAAAATGTGTTCTGATTTATGGCAACATATTGTGTCAGAAACCATTGAAACTTCTACTGGAAATTTCATGAATTAAGTGACACCAGCCATCTACTGCAAGTAAAGTATCATTATAAGGATTCAGGAAAAAAGTTTAGACTCAAAAATATAAAAATTACTGGAGAGGCTACATCTACCCATGAAGAAGCTGCTGCCACATTTCCAACAATGCTAAAGAAGTTGATTAGGGTTTGGTACTATCTGGGGTTTTAGGCATCTACTGGCAATCTCGTAGTTTCCCCTGCAGATAAGGGAGAGCTACTGTATACAAAACTGTAAATAAGTAGACTCTTAAGAGTTGTATCCCAAAGTCCATGATTAATATGAAAATCAAGTCTCATAAAAATCATATTTTAAAATGTCATAAATTACCCATGAATTTCTGTGTATAAGAATTTATGTGTGTTTTACTATCTTACAGCAAATCCAATGTAGTTTGTTGTCTTCTGAACAGAATGCTGTTTGTCTGAACAGGTCCCACGTAAGGTTGTTGTCTTGTTTATAAGGTCTCTCAATACCTAAAACAAATAACAAAATAATGCAATACACAAAAGTAGACCCTAATTAAAACCATAAAACACTGTTTCTGTTGTTAAGCCTGATGTATTCAGTTGAATGTTCATAACTTGAATGCTATGCAATGTATCTCCACTTTATTAAAATACTGTAACAAGTGCCTTAAGAGAAAGACAGGGAGTTTGTGGGGTTCAAAGGAGAAAAAAAATACTGTAATAGATTAATTTGAGATTTTAAGAATAATTTTGACTTTGTCAAACTAAGGACTTTTTTGGTTTAAGCAAATGCTGTCTGGGCAAAGCCGTTCTTTCTTATAAGCATTTCTTTCTGTCAGAAGATTAAAGTATAAGCTGGATATTAAGAGGTGATATCTAGGAGGGCAAGTTGAACAATGCTATCAGGGAGAGAAATTTGCAATTAACTAGAGGCCTCTGAATCCGAAAGGCCACTGGCAGGAGAATGCCTTAAATAGTGGTTGAGTTGTGAGTACCAATCAGCAGAGTTCTCGTAGGAGACTAGATAAAGGAAAGAGTTGAGGTAGAAGAAGATTGTGCTGTATTAGGATGGAGATAAGGAGAGTTGGGACTGGGAAAGTGTTATTGGAAACAACAAAGTAGAGGAAAGACCCAACAAACATTGTTGCGTGTATTTTGCCTCTTATTGATGATATGACTGATATTGACAATGAGAAAAAAAACTGTGTTTGAATCACTTTACATTAATTATATATATATACATATACACACGTGTATATGTATGCTGTGTGTATATTTAGAGAGAGATAAGTAATATATATAGATAGAGATAAATATTTAACCTGATAATAGTCATGAAATAACTCTTTTTCATAAACTATTTCCCTTTACCTGATTTACTTAAAACATAGATTAAGTAATGTTCCAAATGCTAATTCCTCAGTGGCATATAGCATATAGCATATCTCGCCCAATTTCTATAGTAGGACTTAAATTATTTTAACTGATAAAATTTGTTAGCAAGTTTTTAAATCTAGAATATAATTAAGTTCATCACAATAATTTAGATCAATAGTTCACCTGTGGTTATGTTGAATGTGCTTTAGGAGTGTAGTATACCATTATTATTATTATTATTATTATTATTATTATTATTACTACTACTGCTATTATTACTATATTCCTTTATATCCCTGATAGAGAAAGAATTTCATTATGAAGTCTTGCATCCATGTATCCATCTATACAAATTTACCTCATCTTTTGACTTTTGATCAAATAGGTTGTGTTTGGACTTTTCAGAACAAAAACCAACATTGATTTAAAAGGAGCTGACTTTTCCCATTGCTTATGAAGAATACAAGTTCTCATATTTTTATCGTGTTTTTTTTTAGAAATTAAATTCAGGATCTTGTTTAAGTCTAATTCTAACTCCAACTACATTTACTTAAAAAAATAACAATAATTTGTAATGACTTCAAAATATAGACATTGAAGAAATAAAGTCAACTTTTGCCTTGTTTTTCTTAGCAAAATTGAGTGTACAACAAATGCCCTGGAGAAGGGTTGTAAGAACTGATAATAGTATCTAAACTTAGATAAGATAAGGAAGTTTATCATGGCTTACTACATAAATTTTCATTCTCTGTGATTTAGGAAGTCAGGAAAATACAGTCACTTTTACATATGAATAAATGCATATCATTCTGCATATGCTTGTTAATGGTTATCCATTTAGAAGTACTGAAATAGTAGTGTTTAATTATGTTAAAATATAATTAATATAGGTCCATAAATGTTAAAGTGCTATGTGTAGTCCTTCTGATAACTATCTTAATAAATATAGATCCTCCATAGTTAAACAGTCTGAATTATATCTGACTATTAATACTGCAACCAATATTACCTTCAAAATGGAAGCAGATAAATTTTGATTAACTTTCAATGACTAGTTTAATCTTCAAGTACTTCTAAAGCTTATCCTGCAACACTGAATATTCTTTTGATATGAACTAAGGTTTTTGATATGTGTAGGACACTTAAACATATTTTCATGACTTTGACATTTTTCCATTGCTGTGATGGTAATGGAAACCTGTGACTTCTGTTTACCCATATGGCCCTTAAGTAGCAGATGCTTAGAGAAATTGATGAAAATCTTCAGTTTTTTTCTATTTTTCCCAGTTCATCAAAACACTGCATAAAAGAATGATAGTTTATGAGTAACAAAATAAATTGTACATTTCAAAAATCTGTCACATTTTTTTTGTTTAGTATAGTATCTCTTTACTGCCAAAGATTGTTAGCACTTAAATTCAAAAGCTGATAGGGTGTAGTTTTATTGTTTACAAATGTCTAATACATAAAGCCAACTTGGTTATATCCCATCTTATAATAGAATTTCATGTAAACAAATCTTGAGATCAGCATCTGAGATGTACATGTCATTGTAATTTAAAGTGGCTCTTAAGCTTTACTTATGACTGTCAGTGAGGAATGTATTTTACCTCTTAACCCAGTCAGCATACAACCATATTTTCAATGGATACTGGTAACTAAAAGAAAAGTTTTACAAAGTAATATTTAACCATGCTAATGCACACTAATATTTTTGCTTCCAATTGTATTTTTAAAAACTTAATATTTATAATTCTATACTCTAAAATGTATTCAAATTAATAGGTAGGTAAGTATATATTTTGTTGTTAGCATTCCTTACTATACTGAGATTAAATAATTTGTGTGTACTAGTATATCTTCCATAGCTAGGTTTTTTAAAATACCTGTAATAAAAGGAGACACAGATATTTAAATGTTTTTATTACTATGAACTACTAATAGAAAAGTTTATTATTATGAGGTAAAATGGGTTCTTTACCACACAGACTCCAACACTCCATGAATACCCCAACAATCACCTAAAGAGCTTGTTCAGAGCAGGACATATTCCTCAGAAAAGGATGATACACATTTCTATTTGGTCAAGATGTTGTACTGACTATAAAAATATCAACATGATAAACAGCCTAAAATTAATTATTTTTTTTTAGTTTTTGGCTTCTATCAAATTAAAATAAGGTAGCTTTTATTTACCTTTGCAGAGAAAGAAATCAATTCCACTCATTATCTAATCTGTACTCAAACAATGACAGTTATGATAAACTGAAAGTCACTACTCTCTCCCAAATATCACTTTGCAACTGAAACTTTTTTTAAATTTATTTTAATTGTTGTTCTTGTACAGTTTTCTGTCTTTTACTCCCATCCCAGCCTACCACCCCAGCCATCCCCACCTCCCTCCCATTTCCACCCCCCTAGTTTATATCCATGTGTCCTTTATATTTGTTCCTGTAAACCCTTCCCCTTTTCTCCTGATCTTCCCTCCCCTCTCATCTCTGGTGACTGTCAGCCTGTTCTCTATTTCAGTGTTTTTGGTTATATCATGCTTGTTTGTTTGTTTTGTTGGTTACGTTCCTGTTAAAGGTGAGATCATATAGTATTTGTCTTTCATTTCCTGGCTTATTTCACTTAGCATGATGATCTCCAGCTCCATCCATGCTGTTGCAAAGGGTAGGAGCTCCTTCTTTCTTTCTGTTGCATAGAATTCCATTGTGTAAATGGACCATAGTTTTTTGATCCATTCATTTACTGATGGGCACCTGGGTTGCTTCTAACACTTGGCTATTGTAAATTGTGCTGCTATGAACATAGGGGTGCATAGGTTCTTTTGGATTGATGTTTCAGGGTTCTTAGGATATAATCTTAGCAGTGGAATTGTTGGGTCAAAAGGTAGATCCATTTTTAGTTTTCTTAGAGAATTCCATACTGCTTTCCATAGTGGTTGTACCAGTCTGCAATCCCACCAAAAGTGCGCTTGGGTCCCTTTTCTCCACAACACTTGTTGTTTGTTGCTTTGTTTATGATGGCCATTCTGATTGGTGTGAAGTGGTATCTCATTGTGGTTTTAATTTGCATCTCCCTGATAGCTAGCAATACTGAGCATCTTTTTTTTTTTAACTTTTTTATTTTATTTATTTATTTTAATTGTTATTCTTGTACAGTTTTCTGTCTTTTGCTCCCATTCCAGCCCACTGCCCAGCCCTCCCCACTCCCCTCCCATTTTCATGTGTCTCTGGATCCTCTGTATGTCCTCCTTGGAGAAGTGTCTGTTCAAGTCCTTTGTCCATTTTTTAATTAGGTTGCTTGTCTTCTTAGAGTGGAGTCATGTATGTTCTTTATATATTTTGGAGATTAAACCCTTGTCTGAGGTATTGTTGGCAAATATGTTTTCCCATACAGTTGGTTCTCTTTTTATTTTAATACTGTTTTCTTTAGCCATGCAGAAGCTTTTTATTTTGATGAGATCCCATTTGTTTATTCTTTCCTTTATGTCCTTTGCTCTAGGGGACATATCAGTAAAAATGTTGATGCGTGAAATGTCTGAAATTTTCCTGCCTATGTTCTCCTCTAGGACTTTAATGGTGTCACAGTTTATATTTAAATCTTTTATCCACCTTGAGTTTATTTTTGTGTATGGTGTAAGCTGGTGCTCGAGTTTCTTTTTTTTTTGCACGTAGCTGTCCAGTTCTCCCAACACCACTTGTTGAAGAGACTACTTTTACTCCATTTTATGTTGCTGCCTCCTTTGTCGAATATTAATTGACCATAGAGAATTGGGTTTATTTCTGGGCTCTCTGTTCTATTCCATTGGTCCATGTTCCTGTTTTTGTGCCAGTACCAGGCTGTTTTGATTACAGTGGCCTTGTAATACA